>JAZHYW010052032.1:0-33768 GCA_037355805.1 Ixodes ricinus
GAAAAAGGACGGAATAAAAGTCAAATTTAAAACACAGGAACTTAAAAAAGGTTGAGAAATGGAAAATAGAACGAAGAATTAAGAATAAAAATTAAACAAAAATAAGAAAAGCGGCCGGACGTCGACGCACGTCCACTTCAGGTGGTGGTTTCTGAAAGCTAGGGATGTGACTTATAGGATGGTTTTCGACCTCACTGTGGCTAGTCATGATAGTGGCAGCAAGACCTTTTCATAAGTTATTTGGCCTAGCGACCTGGCCGGGGATGACGTGGGAGACATTCCTGTGGGCTTGTAGGTGTCCAGCTTGCCTTGAGGCGTGAACGGTTCAAGCGGGTTTACCTGCTGAACTCCCTACGAGGGCCGATGAGTCCCTGAAGCCTGGATGGACGTGAACTTGCGCGGCACGCTGACGCGTGCCACAAAGTCCAGGTGCATCGAGTGGCACACAATATACGTGGCCTTCGCGGAACGCGGGTAGGAGTAGTGGCCATCCCGCCGTGGGCCTTGGATGCCTTCACTTGAGCACAAGTTCGACTGGGTTTACGCCATCGTAACCTAAATCTGGAGGAAACCCACCCTCTGAGCAACGCAGCTAGTCATTTTGCCATATCTCTTCCTCCGAGGTGAGTATACCCCTACGAAGTAAAGATGCAAGCGTCGTGTCTTACTTGTTGGCTTACTCGGTGGAGAGATACACACAATGAGCCCTGCCCGGTTCACATCTCTGACTTGAAGGGATACTACCGTCGTGATGGAGAAGATTAACATAATGCGGCGGTAGGACACAGGAAATCCCCTGTTCCTGGCGGCCCAAGAGCGAGCTCTGGAATGCAGATTCGCCGTGTTAGCCACACGGTACACGACTCCGTCTGCAAGCACTTCTGGAGTACAGGATATGGCCACTGCCACAATCTGCGGCAGAGTGCTTGTTCGTTGTTTGTGGTTTTGAAACTTTGTTCTGCGCAGAATTGCTTCATGGAAAGACCGCCATAGACGGCGTCACCCAGGAACTCCACCGGACGGAAACACCGGCCCATCCGTTTTCCCAAGTGCTAAGAGTGGCTGACTCTGGTTCGGCCTGGCGAACGGTTCAAGCGGGCAGTTGTACGCCCGCGGCGACCTCCAAGCGGAACGAGGCAGGTCCATCGGCGTCGGAGGGACCAACGCCAGAGCAGGCCCCCTGATGCATCCTGGTGAATGGGACAGCGAGCGACGGACAGGTCTGCCGGCTTCACTAGAAGAGCCAGCGGAGGCCGGCACGAAGAAAGACCGACGCCTAGGGTCTCACCACCACCTACGCCGCTTTCGGACGCTATAACGTGGCTACTCCGACAACACCGCAGCCTCCTCTCCCGAAACTTCAGACGGCCCCGACCAGAGCATTCACCTGTCTCCCCAGTCCAATCGACGAAAACACCTTGACTGACGTGGAAGAACTCTTATCTGAGGCCCATGAGATCCCGAAACGCTTCAAAGTCCGGGCCTTGATGGGGGATGGGGGAGGGGTGGAGGTGCAGAGCTTGGAAGACGAGGGTGGAAGACGGCGGGGCGGAGGACAGGTGGCAAGCGGTCGGCAGAGGAGGCCGAGCTGGAGTCATACAGAGCGTGCTGCGCGAATCTGGGGCCGGGCAGAAATGATAGAGCCGGGCCTCGACCATGGCGATCCCCGGAGGGTCCACCGGCGAGGTTCAAACCAAGGGCGGTGGTTAACGGTGAGCCCTGGGCATTCCAGCCAAGGCCATGAAGATCCCGGGGTGGTTTCGCAGCAAAACTCAGGTTAAGATAATTCGTAACAGCTAGCCTACTCAGCGCTGGCGTGGGAAGGACGATAAGCAGACCTCAGGCAACAACCAGGGGACGGCGGGCCGCAGACTACACGGCTCTCGTGGATGGGCAAGCGGGAAGTACAGTAAACCCATTCGCTGTTTTCTCGTCGTGTTGTGTCACACCTTGGGAGACGAGCCAAGCAGAGACTGATCGGGCCGCGAATATTATAGAGCGACCTCACAAAACTTGGCGGTGTTGCTCGATTTGTACTGCGACCACGTCTGTCTCCTGGAAAGTAAGGACCAAGGCCATTCAATTTTGTTTTAAAACCGTCTACACCGAGCACCACCTTGGCCTTAAGTGCGTCGTCAAAGGGCTGTGGCATGGTTCGCTGCAAAGTATTGTGAGGATGTTTGAAGCAACGTAGCTCGAGGAAATAATTCCAGCCCTCAAAGTGACTTCCCCACGCAATGAAACAATACTCTAAGATAGAGATAATATGTGAACCTTAAGCTACAGCTAGCTTTCAGCTGTTTCACTTAACATCAATATTATTGTCGTAAATAACATGAAAAATGAAAAAAAAAAGCTACACGCCTAGAAAAATATCTTAATGCGTCCTAATTCTAGGGATCAAGTCCGGAGACAAAATGTTTGGCGGCTTTGAGCTGTGCGGGGTGTGTATGGGTTTTTCCGACCTCGTTTCTACAATATGGACAACGATTGTAACAGGTATAACGAAAGAGCAACGCAATAATTGCTGCTACATTTGGTGGAGAAGCTGCTTTTCCCCTGTTATACACTTCTGTAAAGCTGTTGCCCTTCCGTTACACCTTTTGCACTTCTGTTGCATATCTCCCTTACATTTTTGGGGTAATTTTTTTTTTTACGGAACCTTCGCCCTCTTCGCATGTTGTGTAAAAAGAAGGCGTGTTGTACAATTTTCATTTCGTCTGCATCTCAGGTTTATGGGGAGTGGGGCACGCCTTTTATAACCGGTAACGGGACGTAGACCTGTCTCCTATTGGACCCTCCTGCGATTGGTGGTGGCCAGTAGATTTAGTGACATTCAAGGCCAATCGGCTATGTGATTGGCCCTCGTTCTAGCAGCCGTAACTTCTAATGGCGTTGAATAAAGTGAAACATGATTTCATGTTATCGCAGGTTCCATCCGTTGATGTTTGAAAGCGGTAATACTTCAAGCAGCATCGAAAGAGTGAAAAGTATGCCGTGAAACTGTTTCGAATGTTATATTTGAACAAATAAAACCGGCAAGCTTTCTGCTGGATGAGTCGTATTAGATATTCAAGGCGCTTTCAGAATATCCTGGAAGTTTGGAAAGAAGCGGTTAAAGTTTAATTGCGACTCTTATTGATACATTGACTATACTTATGGGTCTAGGATATTTTTTATCAGCTTCTGCGCTCTTAGTGCTTTTTTATGCGGGAGCATAATAAGAATAATATCGTGTTATGTAAAGATTTTATTTCCAATCATATTTAATACGATCTTGTGAATGAATCTTTCATTGCCGCCAATCGTAATCACATTACATTTCTATCTTCAACGAACGTGCACATCTATCAAAGATTTGATGACTTCAGTGTTGAATTCACGCAGTATAATTGGTTCAATTTTGATTATGGCTTAAATATAGATAGCCTAGAAAATTATCTTTGAGATGTCAATGCTGATGAGAGTTAAATTTTTACTATTGGTCGGAATTTTTATTAACAAACAATACCACAGTATTATGTCATATTTCAGACAAAGTGAAACACTTGAGGATTCCGCCACCGTTGTTTATTAGACTCTTGATAAAGACTTAATTAGGTGCCCTAAACTCTATGTTGGTGCAAGATACGCAGATATAATACGAAGAAATATCCATAAAGACTCAAGTATGGTAAAAGCAAATAAAATAACAAAAGCTCTTGACTTTCCAGTGCTCTTGTGCGCAGAAATATGCCTCGGTTTTGATTCCCTCTGGGTGTCAGCGAGGAACGAAGCGCATCTTCTCGACAGCTGGATGAGTCTTCATAACTTCGAGGGAATCCAAGCAAGGCATGTGTTTTCCTTCTTCGGGAAAGACAGTAAACTTCTGGAGAATGCTGGCCACGTACAGGAAGATTTCGACGGTAGCTAGCTTGTCTGCTGGACACATCCTTTTACCTGCGGTGGAGAGATTCACAAGGAGTCTTTATCACTACACTCCCAGAATTAGGGTTTGTAGTATCCACACCCCTTGTTCAATATTTAACACCCCAAAAACTACAATTCGACGTTCAGTCCACTGACGTTGAATGAACGATACAAACTTTCACGAAGCGGCTTGAAGGTCGAGTGATATAACTTACTAAAATAGCTAATTTACGCACTAAATACTACAGGAAAACACTCAAGGCTTTGTTGACCCCGCTGCAAAACATCAATGTTTCCTTTTCTATAGATTTGATACGCACATTAGCTATCTAGTAAGTTATATCACGCAGCTCTCAAGCCTCTCGGAAATCCTCTCGTATAGTCAGTTCAATGTCGGTGGACTGAACCGTTGAAATGTAGTTTGGGGGTATTATATATGAGACAAGAGGCGTAAGTACTAGACTCCCCCTTCCTGGGAGTGTAGAACCCACGAAGAGTTGAGATTAAAGGCCCAAGCATGGTGAAATAAGTGAGAGGTATCTGAACGTGCTGCATTACCACGGAGCAAGTCTGCCGAAGGTAGCCTCCCATTTCTGACAAACGCCGTGAGTTGGCGAAGCATGACAGGAGCTCGAGGGAATGTACTTTTTTGTGCACACGGTTTTAAGGCTGGGAGGCGCCCGCTTGAAGGCCGCGTGACTGCATGATCCTGAGGGCAGCCCAGCTGGGGCTCTCCTCGGTTGACCCAAGGGGCCTACTTGGGCAGCCCACATGGACAGCTCTGTGGGGCCAACAGGGGGCCTAAGGGGTAGCCTACATGGCTTTCCTTGAGGGGCCCACAGGGGACATAGTCGGGCAGCCCACAAGGGCTTCCCTCATGGAACCCTTACGTGGGCAGCCCAGGAAGGTCTCCCCGGGAACCGTATTCCGTCCAAGTTCATTTCATTATTTCCTACAATGTAGGGTATTGCAATGCATCCCAGATAGGGCGTGCCTCTCTTTACCCGAGCGGCTAACGAAAATTTATCATATTTTTATCCTCATAAAAATATACATGATTTGATCTCTCTGCTAACTGCCCCCACATAGACGAGGTGGGACTCACGTGGGCATTGAATAAACAGCCTAAGTTGGACAGGCCCACGCAATGCCCCCTTGGAGCCCACATCTGTGCTGACTCTTCCCCCGCATAGACGAGGTGGGACTCACGTGGGCATTGAATAAACAGCCCAAGTTGAGCATGCCCACGCAATGCCCCCATGGAGCCCACATCTGTGCTAACTCTGCCCCCGCATAGCAGAGATAGGAGCCACGGGGGCTTTGCGCGGGTAGTCCAAGGTGTGCATGCCTACGCGTAGACGAAGTGGGACACACGGGGTACTTCGTCGACAGCCCAAGTGGGGATACCCTTGCTCTGCCCACATCTACGCTAAAATTACCCTCGGATAATTAAAGTGGAACCCATGGGGGTACTGCAGAGGCATGCAACAACCCACATTGGCCACGTGGGACCTACTTCATGTTCTACCTGGGATCTTCAAAAGAAGGTTCAAAATTTGCAAAAAGGTTTGTAGCGTTGGCATCTCATCAATAATTAAATTAAGAACTTTGTTAAAACTCTAGGGAACAAGGTTGAAATAAGTTGCTGTCCACCATTAAAAATACCCAATGTCACGAACAGAGCGTACCAATTGCAAATGTGAGGATCTCTTCCGGCCTCTTCGCAGGACATGAGCCGTCGGCTGATAGGAACCTGGTCGGGTCGAAATCCTCTGGTCGTTCCCAAAGCGTGGGGTCCCGATGAACTGCCCTGATATTCGACAACACCATTGTGCCTTTGGGAATGACGTACCCGTTGAGGATTGTGTTTTCCTGTAGTCTGCAGGTTTAGAAGTGGACACATTGCTCGCATTATACGCTTGCTCCCTGAAAACATGACGTCACGAGTAGGCTCTTTTCGGAAGTCCATTGAGCAACGCTGACTTCCGCTATACTTGAGGCATCGCCTCCTGCACAAAGAGCGTGATTGGGTCCGACTACGCGCCGAGAGCTGACGCTGCACTCGTGTCTAGTACGCAGTTGGCCCCAAGTACGCGCCTCGTGGCGACGCAGGGTTCGTTTCCAATGCAGGCTCCAAGTGCACGCCCAAGATATGGCGGCCTCGGATCATCGACATAGCTTCGGCTACTGGAGGGTGCACATTTTTGAAAAAGGATATATCACACGGGTGGGATACAACGCTAGACAGTTGCGTTGAAGTGGTGGGTAACTTCAAGTGGACACGCTAGAGTATGACGTCAGCACCTTTAGTAACTACCCTGTTACATTTTGTTTTTATATTAGTACAATTAAGGTTTCGAGTTTTCAAATAAATCCGCGAAAAAAAAGAAAAAACTTGGCGCCAAGTTTTTGTTTAATTCGAATTTATATGAAAATTTCAAAATTTTGAGATCACGACTGAAAAAGGCAGTTTTTTACAAATAAGTAGGGTCAGAGCACGGGTTCAGCTGTTATCAGGAGAGGTCTCCTCAGATTCCTTAAACATTTCGTAGCATGCGACGAGAAAGTGAGAGAGAGGATGAGACGAGAAGGACGTCATAACCCCGAGCTCTGGTTGGAATAATTAGTGCGTAGACACAGAGGTAGAGCTGCCTTTGTCTCCACTGCACTCGTCGTACGCGTGTGAACACGGAATGCCGGCGTCTGGCGTTGGGCTATTCGCGACTCCAGCGAAATCGACGCCGCGTAGCGGCAACGCCGAGAAGCTCAGGGAGGAGGTCGTTTCGACTCTGTCGTCTGCTATCGCTGCTTGGTTCTCGTATAGGCAGCATAGAAACAAGCATCGTTCCCAGTAATTATTTCTATGCTTCCGCCGTGTCATTCCTACGCACTGACTAGAATAATGTTTCTACCTTCGAAAAATCGCTTTGCTTTCATATGTAACACCGATTTTACGCTGCAGTGCAAAACATTTATGGCTTCCGCGTGTTGCACGACGAAAACGACCTCCTTTCGTCCGCCATTTTGCCTGACCAGCGCGCCCCCTATAGTTCGGTGGAGTCGCGAATAGCATTCGAACGACGAGTTAAGTGGAGACAAAGGCAGCTAGCTTTGTTCTACCCGCTAAAGGCCGACCCACTTAGGACGTATTTACAACATATTTACGCGCGTTTCAGCCGGCGTAATCACGACATTTGCCGGGCGCTTCTTTCACAGAAGGCAAGAGGGAAAGGCAGCCAAACCCGACACGGCGTTTTTCGTCGACGTCTCTTCGGCGTTTGGTGCAGTGCGGCCCGACTCGCGCTTTTCGTGAAACGAAGCAAAATGTACATCAGTTGCTATATTGGTATTTTTTTTTCTCAAGGGGACAGAAATGAATAAATGTTAATCAACCACGAAAGCCTAATTTCGCTAACGCTTGTCACACAAATGTTCCTCGCAATGCTTGCAATAGCCACGTTGCCAACCAGTCTCTGCAGGGGGCAGTTGGTATCTCTGCTCAAGCCTCTTTCTTTTCACGTTGTTTGTTTCACATTGCCCGCCACATAGATGGTCTCTGCTTCTGTCTCAGTCGTTCATCGCTCGTTCGAAAGAGAGTTAGCGATTTCGTACAGTTCGCCAATAAACTGCTGGACGCGACAACCGAGCGCCCATTTCGGCGGTCGTGTCAAGCTACCCAGCCGGCCGAAAAGCTAGGCAAGCCGATGTGTGTGTGTAGGCGTTGTAGGTGGAAGTTGCGGGGGGGGGGAGGAAGAGAGAGCCAATTGTGTACGCGCACAGGGCGCATTTGTCACCGGCTTTAGCAAAGCCAATCCTCGAGCAACTTCCAGCTGTCACCTCGCGAGCTGATTGGCTGGCACGTTGCCATAGGCTTCCGGATACGCCACGTCGAAATACGCCGAAGGGCCGAGATCTGTCTTGATCAGATCGCCGAATACGCGGGTATTTACTTCAACCTTGAGACGTCGAGGAAGCGCTTAGGTAATACGGTATTCTTCCAACCAGAGCTAGGTGTTCTGACGTAACCGCGCTCTCTCGTCTCCTTCTCCCCCTTTGTTCCTCGGCGCATTGAGAAAAGAGGCTTCCTATTTTATCCCGCAAAATTGTGTTCAAGACAACGGGACAATGTAAATCTCTGTCACGACACAACCCACTGTTTTGGCTTCCAGATTGAACTTTTCTAAGGAAGGTAGGGTTGTGATTTGATTGCCGTGAAAGTTCGGAACACTTACATTTTACAGGAGGGACCGCTGAGTATTCTAACTCACCACTTCACCTTGCGCAGGGAGAAGCGGTAAAATAGGATGAAAAGAAAACAAGATTTCCAACGACTACGTCAAGGAGTTCAGTGATTTTGTAGTCTTCTTCAAGTTTTCTTGAAGGGCAGTTAGTTTTACTCAGGGCCAAGCGCCAATGTCACTTGGCACACGGGCACTCTTTAAATCTAGGGCAGGGTTATACCCGCCGGATTACATATTTTTATTTCCAATCTTAAAAACTTGGGAACATAACAATAAACTCCCTACTTTAAAGAAACTAAAAGTCTAAAAAAAAGCTGATAAATTTAAAATATTTGGCAAAAAAAAATAAACTCCCAAAAGCACCTACTGATTTCCCCGAGAAGTAAATTCCGAAATCAAAAACCGGAGTCAGCTACGGCAGTTGCAGCTAATTTCATCTTAATAACCGTCCACATTTGTTATAAAAAAACTAAAAAAATGTTTGCTTTCCGAGGAGAAAAGCTGGATGTACCAGTCGTTCATCGATCATGAACACCTAAGGCTATCAAACCCGATAAAAAAAGACAAAAAAATAAAAAAACAAGCAGACCCATGAAATGTTACCAATTTTGTTTTCTTCAGATGTACGCTAGGTGATTAATTGACGACTCTTGTGCCACGGCTATGGTAAGTCAATTACTTCAAAGTAATCGTCTTACCACTGTCGTGGCACAAGAGTCGTCAATTAGCAGCAGATCTCAAGAACCTCAAAGAGGTTCTGAAGATCTCCTGCGAAAAACGAAGCCTAGACGGCGTTCTTATTTTCTTCTTGGCCTCGACATTCTCAAGGTGTAATCTCTGCAGACCTCGTTAATACAAATACCGCACTATATAGAAATATTTCTAGCGACGAACTGGATAAATACGAGCAGTTTTGTTTCGTTAATGTGTCTTCACATTTATTTACGTATTTATTTACTCTGAAGGTCGAGGCATTACAGGGAGGAGCGGGGAAGCAAAAAACACAAAAAATGATAAAATAAACGGAGAAAATGTACGATGGTGGCAGACAGACAAAATCGCTGAGCGGAGAGTTAAAATGATAAACATTATGAAAGAGACAAACACAAGACATTTTACGACGCAATGAAAGATCGGGAAAGTTAAGATTAAATTTCACTGAAGAGACACTGGTAGTACGGAAGTAATTCGAAAAAAGTGAAAGCCGTTTACAACTCCCTGTAACGCCGAATCAGAGCGCAGCTCTTGAGGAGGAGGAGGAAGGGTACTGGGGGGAGGGGGTGGATCAAGTGACCTCGGGGAGGGGGGAACGTGACCTGGGGGTCACGTGACCTCGGGAGGTCACATAATCTGGGGGTCACGTGACCTGGGGGTCATGTGATCTCGGGGGGGGGTCACGTGACCTCGGGTGGGGGGGTCATCTGACCTCAGGGGGTGTCAGATCACATCTGGGGGTCACGTTACCTCGGGGGGGGGGTCACGTGACCTCCGGGAATCACATGACCTGGGGGGTCACGTGATCTCACGGTTACGCCGACGGTGACGGCGACGCCGCTGAAGCCGGAAACGGGCGCCTAAGAGCTGTGCTCTAAAAATTAAGCGCGAGGAACGGTTCTGGATGGCTTTTATTTGTAAACTGAGAGTGTTAATGTTGTAGAAGCAAGAAAGGGAAGAAGAGGAAAAAGAAGCGACCTCTCGAGCGAGTGAGCCAAACGAAGAACGTTGATTGGTCAAATAATAAACCGTTACAATATTAGGGTTCCAGATTGATGGTGCGTATTCTAGCTTTGATCGGACTAAAGATTTATAGAGCATAAGTTTAGTCTAGTTGGGGATAAGGAAAAGTGACGCCGTAGATAACCGAGTGAACGATTAGCATTACTTGCGATGTGGTCCACGTGATCGATCATTGGGGTCGATGTTTCGAGGGAACGGCCGTCAAGTTTCATATTAGCAAGACATGATTGTATCTCCGTATGTCTGGCCTCCAGCGTGCTCAGAGGTTAAGTGCACTTAAAAACTTTAAAAAAGTAAAACGGCTAAAAAAATGCATTTCAGGTCTTTTAGTTAAAAAAAACAGTGCCAGGCACTGATAGAATTTCAGTACAAAAAGAAAATGACACGGAAGTTCAGAAAACGAGCGAATATGTATGCCATGAGTGAGAGCCAAATAAATTTGGCCCCCTCATTTCACCGTTAGTTAAGACTTGCGCGTATCGTAGCTCCCGAGCTGATTGAGGCCGAAACTTCGGTTGGATACCACAACGTAAATATTGGGTTGTCTTGCAACATTTTGTGTTAAGATTCCTTCACGAAGACTGTGTTGTAAAAGAGGTTTTTACAGAGAAAACTACTCTTGAAGTTAAAGCAAATACTGGAAAATAATAGCGGTCTAGTACGGTGGATAGATTTATAACTTTTGAACCACAGTCAGTTTGTTCCTGTTGCTAAAAATAAAGTTCTGCTTGTATTACTCGCGCTTTTTGATCTGTCGGTACTAAAACGTTTTCTTTAGTTGATTAAAAAAAGATCTGCCATTAGAAAAATTCTTAGTACAGTGTTGTTTTTTTTTTGCTGATCAATTTGTCCTGGTCTTCGACGTACCCATGTCATCGATCAGGAATTTTTAGATAATAGCCTTTGATAGATCTTTTCATGTTGTCAAATGCGGCTAATGTCAATAAATCCGTGCAAATCCAAGGAATAAAACAATATTACGTGTTTTTTATGGTATTAACCTTTTGTTGCATAGTGGCCACTACAGTGGACCAAGTTATTTAATTTTTAAATAAAATGCCTGGCCGCATAAAACCCGTACGCATGGTGTCCACTTCAGTGGACATATGTGTTTTCGATTGCCACTCATAGATGGCGCCACCGTTCCACTGGTGTTGACATATTTCAGCATCTAAAATGGCACCTTCCACAAATTCCAGATAAGGCAAGTGCATCATCGCAAAAGCTTCGTAAACTGTTGCAAAAACTTATTACGTCTCTGTGAAACACTTTCATGCCTTCGAGGAAGTCTTGAGGTGTAATCTGTATAAAAATAAGTGTTCAATAAGTCTTCATTGTTCAGTGTGTGGTCTATTTGTGGTTTGTCCACTCTGGTGGACGCCATGAACAGCAGCATTACGGGGCTATGTGCTATGCACAAATTGTTTTTGGTCAGCGGCGCTGTAAATATATTGGAATGGTCTAATTTTTTGTTGTAATGAATAAAGCACCATAATTCTACATATTCGAAGAAAGAAAACAACTATATTTTGTTATTTTTTGTTTTAATGGCAAGCGGTCTGCCACCAAATCGCCTTTGAGGGAAGTAGACATCGATGCTTTATTGGATATTCCAGTCTCTGACTCAGGAATCAATGTCCTAATTCAGTGGTTCTCAACCACTAATGTTTCGCGGACCGCTTGTGTATCGGCGGAGAAGATGGAGGCCCCCATTTGTGGTGAGGGGGAGGGAAAGGCATAGGTTAACTATGATAAGGATTTAAAAAATGGTCATAACTAAGGGCTAGTGTGAAGTAGACTTCTCTCTATCACATACACACGGGGGAACTCGCCCTAAAATTTAGAAGTTTCTTCTCAATCTAAAAAAGATACAACTTTTATTGCCGGGTTTTACTGATCAGGTAGGGCTTCGCGGACCCCTAGAATGCCTTCGCGGTCCCCAAAGGGTCCGCAGACCCCTATTTGAGAACCACTGTCCTAATTAAAGATGGTCTGCCGTCGGGAAGTGATGAGGATATTTTAGAAAGCGAGGACGATGACATCGATCATGATATAGAGGATTATCAAGGCAGGTGTGATGATAGCTCGGAAGATATCAGTGAAAGGGATGAAAGTGATGATGAGGTTCGCGACACGGAAACCCAAGCTCCGTCTGCAAAGAAAAGACGTCGAGTTCAAAAGGAAAAGTCAAAGTTATGGTCATAGGACGAAAGGGATCTTGTACCCCCAGTGTATGCTGTCCACTGTAGTGGACATTCTGTAATTAATAAACTACATTCCTGAAAGCTAAGAAAAAAAATCCTGGGACACAGCTCAATACCAATGGTTGAAAAAACGCAAAATTTTAAGATTTGCATGGACAGTTTTAAAGTATGCAACAAAGGGTTAACCGAACAGTTCAAGAAATAGTCACAGCGTCTAAATATTTAGGGCACCGTGCTGTAACTGCTGTAACAAAACTCGCTGCGTATAATGTTTTTGTTTGTCGAACACTGAAACATGCTGACATCTTTTGAACCCCAATATCAAAACCCTTTATTTATTTAACGACTGCTGATGCTGAATGCCTTGAACCAATTAAACACGTCACCACCTTGATAAGTAAGCCACTAGAACATATACAAAACCTTATATTTGAAATGCGTGACTTCCCAAGCCTATTAAAGACTGCAAAGTTACCATAATATACAAAAGTGGCGATAAAGTTGACTTTGGTAACTATCGCCCGATTTCCCTACCCCCAAAATTATCCAAGTTTTTTCTTTAATTTGATAAATAACAGAATACAAAATATTTAACAAAACTGTCGGCGCTCTGAACAGCCCAATACTGATTTCAAAAGGGCAAATCAACCGAGAGTGCACTGTTGGACAGCAAAGATACAATCCAAATTAATATTGAAAATAGGTTACTGACGCTTCGCATAAACCTGGATTTTCGAAAAGCGTTCGATAGCGTCAGGCATGACGTATTGTTAGACAAATTACCTCACTACGGAATTAGGGGCAAAGCCAAAGTTTTAATGAAAAGTTTTCTTAAAAATCGCGGGCAATTTGTACAAATTAATGGCATATGTTCCGATCACATGAAAATTAAGTACGGGGTTCCACAGGGTTTAATTCTAGGGCAGTTACCTTTTATTATCTGCCCGTCTACCCCAACGATATAGTCAATATCCCGAACTCCCCAAAACTAATTACGTACGCCGACGACACTAGTCCCTTTTTTGAGGTGACACGATTGATGAGATTGAACGCGAGGCTAATAATTTTTTGCATGCATTAAACAACTGGCTGGATGCAAATAAATGCCAACTAAACGCAAAAAAAATATGATATTCAGGGCAAAAAAATAAAAAAAGTTGACAGACCGCCATGTTTAACAAAAACGACTGCACTATAGAGCAAAGACGTGACTGTAAATTTTTAGGTGCGTGGTTTAATAACAAATTCCTTTGGCCAACACAAATCGAGCATAGAAAACAAGATTTAGGTAGAGCAAATGAAGAAATCTACAAAACTAAAGATATTTCGCCCCCATGGCTGAAAATACACTTATATTATACATTTGTTTTGACCAAAAACTTCACTACTGTTTTCTAATGCGGGGAACAACTTGTGAAACAAACTATACCGGACTAATTGATTTACGGAAACGTATAATATGAATTGTAGCAAACGCAAAATACGATAGTAATGCCGATGAATTACTTCAAAATGTTAACATCTTGCCTCTGACTAGGCTATCCCTTTATAAACTTGGACAGCTAATTCGTACAAAGGAAATAAATAGTTCTGATCTAACTTCTTCGAATGTAACAGAATATAGCCTAAGGGCAAAGACTGCTTACAGACCACCACGAACTAGAACAAATTATGGCAAGCAAGCAATCAGCTTTAAGGTACCCCAGCTGTTAAACGCTCTACGCAACAAGGTAACACTAGCCAATACGACTGGCACTTAAAAAAACAAAAACACATCTTCGGTCTTTTTGATGAAAAACGAGGTTTGGTTTCTTCTTTTAACTGTAATCTGCATAACTACTTTTATCTCCGTATATACTAGCGTATTGTGAACAAAGATTTTTTTCTGTACACTTTTTTATCCGTTATTTTTTGTTCCTTTATTGTTGGACAAATGTAAAATACATTCCTTATATATGCTTTTAATCCTTTTACATTAATTTAAAAAATAGTACTGTATAAGACACCCACGCATTGTCTACCTTTCTTGTTTCTTTTTTTTCTGTTTTAAAATGGCGATCTGTGTACTTGGTCGTGCTTCTTGGTGTAAACGTTTGGAATTGTAGTGTTTTTGGATGCAGTCGGGGAGGTTTGTATTTTGTTTGTTTGCCGCTGGACCTTGTTGCTGTTACCGGCCGCTTGCACCTTGTCAGGCAACTTGTCTGCATTTGGTGCCTGCGGACCGTTTAAGTGTATCTCTAGTGGATTAGACTAGAAAAAAGAAATAAATGATTGATTGATTGATTGATTGATCAATTAGGTCTATAAAAAGCTTTTTGATTCCTTTATATTTCACATGGGGAAGAACTATGCATGTATCATCCTAGCTACATCTACATTGCCTCAATTATCTCGCAGAAAAAAAAACTCTTGCACGATTAAATTTAGAATAGGAGTAGCTTAAAGCTTGAACATTTTTTTTAAGTACCACGAGAGCAGTGGCACCTGTAAGAAGCACGATAAACTACTTTGTGAATTTAAGTATTGAAATTATTTTTTTACTCAGTGAGCATGAGATTGGAATTGTTTACCATATTGTGACTAGTATATACCTACGTTTAATTGTTTGAGTAGCGCATTAAACGATGTTTTTATTACAGTTACTTCTTATTTACTAGAGCGGTATTCGTATTCTTCGTATTGAATAATTATGCTTTATTTTTGATCTGCTCTTGAAACCTCCACCATGACTGTGGCCACAAAAGTGGAATGAATTGGGATGAATACCCATAACAATTAGCCGATCGAATAACGTTAAATCTGAGTTCGCCATGACTTATACCTAAAATTCCGTGTTTTCGGTGTTTATTTTTTTTTTCAAATTCGTTTGTGTTTTTAGGGTTTTTTTCCCCCACGGATCCGGTGTTTTTTGGTATCACTTTCTGGCGTTCGACAGACCTTTAGGAATTATGGGAGTTTAGGTTGAAGAAAATAGTGCCTGGGCATAGGATTCCCCAACCTTCATAAAATGTACACGTGGCCCGAATACTAGTTTCGTACCGATAATGCCATAAAAAAAATAATGGGCGTGATTCCGAAGAAAATAGAAGCTTCGAGGGCGGTTGATTGGGGGCTGTGTTCCGGGCGAATTGGAAAGAAATCTGTCATAAAAATTTATTCCCGTGACGCTTGAGGTTTTCTCCTTCAAGCGCAGCTCGAATTCGGGATTTATCGATTGCCTACAATTTTGATCAAATCAACTCGGCGGTTAAGTTTCGGGGTTTTTCACTATGTACCGAAAACCCGGAACTTTACTTCTAATGCTGAACTGCGTCAGACAGATGCAGTCTGGAGCAGTCTGAGCAGGCAGATATGAGAAATCCAGTCAGGGTCATAAAAAAAGAAGGAAAGTGGCGAAGGAGGCCAGGACATTTCCTTCCACATATTCGTGTAAATCGTCCTATTTAACTCAATACAGATTGTTGGACGAAGGCCTAGAGTTAACTGGACGGCATCCCACGAACCCGAAAAAGCAAATATTCAATGAAACCTACGCATATTATTGACCTGAAACGATTCGAACTAAAGTCATATCTAAATGGGGATAAGGAATCTACAACGGCGCGGAACCAGCTTCTCTGTCGTGTTGGGTGACGCCACGCGGCGTAAAAGAATATACAATTTTTAGCCCCAACGGGTTTTGGATAAATGCTCACTACAAGCATGTGCACTCTTCAGCTGATGCGCCGATTATGGGAATACTGATCTTTCATGCACATTGTTTGAGTTCATTTGGGAGAGGAAGAACTCCAACCACAACCACAAAAAGGTTCAGCCCAACGTTTTAAAACGTGATCGATTTGTTCATCAGGGGTGACTAAATCACGTGAAGCAGCAGCAGCTTTCATCTTTCTTTTTTTAGTTGTTTACAATTCAAAACTTTTGCTCCGACGCGATTCAGTCACCCCTGATGAAAAAAGCGAGCAGGTTTTGAAACGTTGGGCTGAACCTTTTTTGTGTCCTGGATGGAGTTCTTTCTTTTCAAATTTAACTATTTCTCAACCAGACAGATTTCTGTCAAAAATGTTCTCGTTTGAAACATTTTCTAAGTGCCGGGATAGGACATGTATGCCACAAAATAAACATTTCACAATATTAACGCAATATTTGCATCACGAGACTCCTTTCGATTTAAGAGCGATTCCAAATAATGCATCTATTTTGGTGATAGCGTATTGAAATATAGGGATTTATTTTTTCCCACGGAATCGGTGCTTTTCCGTATTAAATTTTAGCGTCCGGCAAAACATCGATGATTATCGGGGTTTACGTTGAAGAAAATAAACCCGCCCAGAAGAATACAAGGTTTGATTTACTGCAGGAATAAAGTACGCGTCGTCGAACGTTCATTCTCCGCCCAAATGTACCTGGTGCCCTTGCTAGTATCATTCCGATATCGGACCAGTATGCTGATATAGTGTTTTCACCAGTATGGGATGTTCCATTATCCTATATGCTAGAATGGGGTGTGATCCTTTATGATTCTAGTATCAAGATTTTTCCCAATAGGGTAGTTCTAGTGATCTCAAACAGATGCCAAAGTTTCAAAACTAACAGTGGTCTTATTAACAAAAAAATGTGTCTTTCTGAAATTTTGAATCGAAAAATGGCGGCGTACTGAGCTCTCGAATGCTTGGAGCTGAATGACACGAGTTACCGAAAACGGGCGAAAACAGGGCTCATTTTCCCATCAAACGTTTCAAAAAATCGCTTATGACTCTTGAAAGAGAGAACCCATAGTATTGAGATTTCGGCACCTGGTGCGTACCGTCAGCGCTACATTCGGGCGGAGAATGAGCGTTCGGAAACGCGTAGTTTATTTTTGCGGTGAAAAAATACTCTCTAAATTTTTTTGGGACACCTTGTATGAACATGTTCCGAAATCGCTAACTCAAAATATGTCTCACGCCGTGAACATTTCGTTAAAAATATTAAATATTTCCAGTGAAAGTTAATCTTTGTGACTTCCGTGTCTATGAAGACAGTCCAAAATATGTTTTCGAAAGTTCAGCGCCTCTCTAAGCATTGGCAGGATATGCTTTATGCGCGTGAAACGTGCAAATAAAAAGAATTAAAAACGAATTATGACGAGCCTGGAAGATGAATGCACTATGCGATCAACGGAACATTTATTTACCCTCTAGCGTTGGTTACGGGTAGCGGGTTCTTCCATCGCAGAATCTCCAACACACTGGCCATAGTGAAGTGCATCTTCTTGCAATCCTCCCAGGCGGGCTGCCGCTCGCGACCGACGTGGTCGTCGATTTCTCGCTGGATCCTGGACTGCACCGTGTCTCGCTTCTGGGCGCAGACGGCCAGAAGCCAGTGGATGAAAGACGCTGGCGTGTTCGTACCCGCGGCGTAGAAGTCGACGGCATTGCCCAGTAACTGTCCCTCTGCACGCGTGCACGCTTGTTGTTTATTCATTTCCTTTGTTTTTTGGCGACTCAGCAAGGTACAGACAATGACTAGTACAGGACCACACAGACTGATCGATATGTATACACTGCGCGACGCTCTTAGCACAAACCCGCTATAGCTGTTTTTTTTCTATTAGAATCGAAAGGCTTGCATCAAAACTACAAGTGTATTGGAACAGACCATTTGGGACATTATCACAAACTGTTATATTTCGTGACTATAACTACGTTCGGCAGCAGTGCACCACGAACGCACATCTAACTACCACCGCCTTCATTTGCAGAATTTCCGGACAAACAACAACAAGTACTGCGAAAGAAGCACAAGTCATTGCGCACTGCCTCGGCGCATCACCGACCGCCACGCGTCCCAATCAAGATCAGGGACCACAGCGCCTTCAACGTCAACGACAGGAACGGCGGGACGAATTTCCGTCAGTTCGGCAGCAGTGCACCACGAACGCACATCTAACTACCACCGCCTTCATTTGCAGAATTTCCGGACAAACAACAACAAGTACTGCGAAAGAAGCACAAGTCATTGCGCACTGCCTCGGCGCATCACCGACCGCCACGCGTCCCAATCAAGATCAGGGACCACAGCGCCTTCAACGTCAACGACAGGAACGGCGGGACGAATTTCCGTCAGTTCGGCAGCAGTGCACCACGAACGCACATCTAACTACCACCGCCTTCATTTGCAGAATTTCCGGACAAACAACAACAAGTACTGCGAAAGAAGCACAAGTCATTGCGCACTGCCTCGGCGCATCACCGACCGCCACGCGTCCCAATCAAGATCAGGGACCACAGCGCCTTCAACGTCAACGACAGGAACGGCGGGACGAATTTCCGTCAGTTCGGCAGCAGTGCACCACGAACGCACATCTAACTACCACCGCCTTCATTTGCAGGTGAGAATTGATGAAAGTCAGTCACAAAAATTTCGCACAATTTTTTCTTTGAGAGCACTGCTGCCGAACACAGCAAAGTTTGTTATCTGAAGTGATACCGTGTGTTGGTTGCTTGAACTGTTTGTTTTAGGACTGTGTATGCTGTGATGTCTAAAGATTTTACCAAAGCTCTTGACGACTTGCGTCGTGAAATAAGAAGCGAGCTTAGGGGACTAAAAGATAGTGTGAACTACTGCAGCCAAAGCTGTGACGACCTGAAAAATGTCGCAGACGACATTAAAGAATTGCGGAGAGAAATACAGAACCTGACGAGACACAACCAAGAATTAAAATCTGAGAACCGTAACCTAACCAATAGGCTAGAAGAAATGGAACAGTATCAAAGGGTAAACAACCTCGAAATCAAAGGAGCGCCGGGACAGGCTGATCCCACCGCCATTGTAAAACTAATCGGGGAATTTGTAGGCGAGCTTATTACCGACGCAGACATCGACATTTGTCACAACGTGCCCACACAAAAACCGGCGGAAAAAAACATTATCGTACGGTTTGTACAACGCAGCAAAAGAAACTTGCTGAAGGAAAAATGCAAAAAGAAACGCATAACGACGACTGATCTTGGTATTGCTGGAGCGGCGTCTCCTGTGTACGTAAATGAACACTTGACACGACAAAACAAACGAAATCTGGGAGCGGCGATCGCTCGAAAGCGCGAGGTAGGATGGAAATTTGTCTGGACATCGGAAGGGAGGGTATACGCGCGAAAAAACGAAAAATCAGCGACTATCAGAATCACTGACACGGAGGACGTAGCCAAAATGATAAGGTAGTCTCGATCTACCGATGCCACCAACTTCAAGCACAATCTCGTACTTTCAATGGCTGAAACACATCCGATAGAATGCAGATATTTTGACGAAACATCGTTTAATCTCTTTTTTAGTGGTTTAGAAAATAGTTTTTCTGCAATTCACTTCAATACGAGGAGTATCAGTAACAAACGAGACGACTTGGAAATATTTCTTGATTCTTTAAATGTTCGCTTTGACGCATTACTTTTTTCGGAAACTTGGGTTCCAGATCATGCTGAGACACCTTACTTTAGTGATTATAAATGTGCCAGTTTGGGTCGACAAAGTAAAAGAGGAGGGGGCGTTGCCATCTATTTGAAAAAGGATATGTCATGGTATGTTGTTGAGGATTATTCCATGATTACAGCTGACGTCGAGTGCCTTGTCATACAATCCGAAACTGTTGCCATTGTGGTTATTTATAGACCCCCTGCAAGTAGCAAAGAAGTTTTTCTCTGCTTTTTAGAAGGTTTGCTAAATTTTCTTTGTTCGTTCCCCAAACCATTTTTTATTATGGGCGATGCAAACATTGACTTACTCAAATGTGATAGCTATGCAATCGAGTTCAATAATCTGTTATTCACTTATGGTTGCTCAAACACTGTGACACTGCCCACCCGAGTGACCTTGGAAACATCAAGTTCTATTGACATATGTATAACTAACCTCAACGCTAGGGAAGTTACGTCTGGTGTATTTACAAATGATATCAGCGACCACATGCCAGTTTTCTCTCTAACATCTTTCTCACGGGGCAAAAATACAGCTGAACGTGAAATCTACTCCTACCGACGAATAAACGACGAATCGCTGGAGAATTTTCGCGCTTTGATCGATCAAACATGCTGGGAAAGCGTCCTTTTAGAACACGACCCAAACCTTGCTTATGCAAACTTTTCTCGAAAATTTAAGATTTGTTACGATACTGCATTTCCGCTTATACAAGTAAATAGGCGTAAAAACAAAGTCCGAAAGCCATGGATCACCAATGACCTATATAGACGAATTAAAAAAAAGGATAAAATGTACCACAATTTTGTTAACTGTAGAAACCAAAGCCTTCTCACGGAATATAAAAAAACAAGGAATAAATTGAACACCGATCTGAAGAATGCAAAGTCAGAATATTATCAGGGCATATTTTCAGGTGTGTACAATGACCCTCGAAAGATATGGGAAACTGTAAATACAATCACTGATAGGAAGAGACGCGTGCAAGGAATACAAAATATTGTTGTCGATGGAAAAAAAGTAAGTGGCCAGGAAATGACGAATCTGATGAATATGCACTTCGTCAACGTTGGTTCACCAGACGCCAGTTTTCGAAACTGCGAGTCACATGAAACTTCTTCGCAACGCTGTGCCACAGAGACCACAACTAGCCTATCGAATACGATAATGTTATCACCAACAACATTATACGAAGTGGAAAAGCTTATACATAAAATAAAAAATAACGCTGCAGCTGGGGTAGATGATTTCAAATCAAAGCCTGTTAAATATGTCTCTCAACAAATAAGTAAACTTTTGTCACATATAATAAATCGCACTTTAGAAACTGGTATATTTCCAGACGAACTAAAAGCTGCGAGAGTTACCCCGATCTATAAAGGAGGAGAACAGCTTCTACAGAACTACAGACCAATCTCGGTTTTGCCTATTTTCTCAAAAGTGTTTGAGGGGGTCATAAACATAAGGCTAGAGGGCTTTTTGTCTAAACACGATGTTATAAATAAATGTCAGTACGGCTTTCAAAAATCAAAATCATCAGAAGAAGCACTAGTTGAGGTAAAAGATAAAATTATAAATAACATTGAAAATAAACTGTACACCTTAGGCCTCTTTCTAGATTTCAAAAAAGCATTCGACACTATTCAACACGACATACTACTAATCAAACTTCAACAATATGGCATACGTGGGGTTGCCCTGACCTTAATAAAAAACTACCTTGAGAATCGCTCGCAATTCGTACACACCAATAACATTTCTTCAACTATACTCAAAATTAAGTACGGTGTTCCACAGGGGTCTATACTAGGACCTTTATTATTTCTTCTTTACGTTAACGATATCACAAATGTTCTAAACTCCCCGGAGCTTGTCATGTACGCGGACGATACTAATGCATTTTTTACTTCAGCTTCTAAAGCATCATTAGAATCAATGGCAAACAGCTATTTGAAGCATCTCTCATTATGGCTTCAAAACAATAAATTACAACTAAATGCAAAGAAAACAAAATATATTATTTTCTGTCCTGTAAATAAACTCGACAACACTAAGGTGACTATATGTTTTAAAAATGAGATTATAGAGGAGGTTAGCGAACAAAAATTTCTCGGCGTGTGGTTCAATCGCGAATTAAATTGGAATACTCACATAAATAGGCTAAGCACCGAGCTATCCAGAGCCGTTGGATGCATATACAAGATACGAAATCTTATACCTCTTTGGCTAAAAAAAAATTTGTATTACTCACTATTTTTCTCAAAACTTTATTACTGTATTTTAGTTTGGGGAACGACATCGACCACAAATTATAATAGACTGGCCGTCCTACAGAAAAAAGTTTTACGACTTTTTGAAAACCATAAAGGTAACGCCCAAGATCTCCCCACCGGTCCACTATTCAATAAACATGGCGTACTCAAAGTCAATCAAATCTATTATTTTAAGCTATTACAAAAAATACGCAACGAAAACCTTTATATGATTTCGCCAGATGACAGTAAACATTACACACTTCGACACACCCATAGACGACCTCCTAAAATACGCACCAATTACGGGAGACAAACAAAACGTTTTCAAGTCGCCAAAATTTTAAATAGTACAGAGGGATTAGTTGATTTTAAATATAATATACTACAATTTAAAAAAAAGCTAAAAGAAATCTTGGTGGGCAGTGACACTGTGTTGGGAAACCTATGCAATTTCATAAATCATATTCATATTTGACATTTTATGTTTTGGTGTTTATGTATTTCGCTCAGACTTTTAACCTTTTCTGACAAAACCGTTGTGTGATTGCATGTTTCATTTGTTTCTATGTATACCGTTTACATTGTGTTGTCTTGACGGTAATTTTTAGCGTGAAGTTTTGCACTATTTACCAATGCTGTACTAGAGCTGTAAGGGGGGCAGAGACCTCGTCAGGCATCACGCCTTTAGTCTCTGCCCACCCCCCGACCCGATCAGGGGAAAAGAAACAATAAAGAAAGAAATGCGAAAAAGCGTCGATATCGCGCCCGAGCTAAGAGTGTCGCCTCATACATAGCGTGACAGTGTTAGGGCGAGTGTGACATCTGCGCTTTCGGACATTTTTTCTCTAAAGGGTTTCAAAGGCACATACATTTATTAAACAAAATGTAAGGGCGCAAACGAGCTGGTGTAACATTGCACATGGTTGAAAAAACCCCGAGACTGCGGGTAAACGACACAACACAAAAAAGTCTATTTTTTGTGTTGATGTCGTTTACCGCAGTCTCGGGGTTTTTTCAACCATATACATTTATTCTTTTAGGTTTTCAGCGAAGCTGTTTATGGCTAGGGTTCCGTGGATTTGTCGTGTGCGTGACCAAAGACTCTACGCTCGCACCGCACCCACGCGCCGCGCGCGCCGGCGTCTGCAGCATCATAGCCTCCTCTATGCTCACAAAGCCTGGCAGTTCGACGACGGAGCCATACAGTGCCCAGTCGCAGATCTGGAGCGCGAGGATATGGTAGCACAGAGCATTTTTCGGGGAACCTGGACGTCAGCGCAGAGCTCTTGCAGCAGCGAGGACCCGAACCATGGTTTTCAAACCCAACGAGAAAAGAAGCGATAGTGCGAGGAACGCGAGGAGCACTAGCGGACATTATATCGCTCGGAAGTAGTGTGTTTTCTTGTCGCAACGGGGCGCCCGTCACGTGGCTCTCCTCTCATCCGTTGTCTGCTGCTCTACCTTTTCAATAGACCTATTGCTATAGTACCCAAGCATCAAGGAGAATGCAGGGATTGGTGTTCCACACGCCGCACGTGCTGGCCTCAGGAGTAGTAACTTTTCTAATGCAAATACCTAAACCAATTGGCATCTTGCACGCGCGTTCGCCAACGCTTTGTTTTGGTTATTTACTTCAAATCTTTTATACGGCGAAGGCGTGCGCGTGCGGCGCGTGGAACACCATTTCCTGCTTTCTCCTTAAAGCTTGGGTTGCCGCTCTCCATTTTCAATTTCACTCTCTTCTCTCGTCGTAATGTGTGGGCTCCCGAAGAGCAACGCGCCGACGAAGAGCAACGGCGGGAACGGCAACGAGAATGTCAGCGGCGGCGGTGGGCGGCACTGTGTGTGCGCGTACCTTTCATCACAATAACCACCGATCAAGGTCGCTAAACTCGTGGAACAAAACGTTCTTTGCTTTCTGACGTAGCGCGGGAGTCACCAAAAGAACGCCGCAAAGTTTCCTCCTCCCTGCGCGTGCTCAACATCGCAACTTTTGACGAAAATCCACCGCGATCCCTAGGCGGTGAACGAGAGCAGGCTCTGCACGAGAGCATTAGACAGCGCGGGGAGGCGAGCGTTCACGCCACTTGCTGTGCGTTGTCTTTGGGCTCTGTAGCGCCGTTGGGCCGAATTTCAATCCCGTCATGCCTCGCTCACACGAGGAGCGAGAGCAGACGACGGGAGTTCGTCTGCTACGATGAGGCATTCTCACAGCGGAACCGAAAGAAACAGATTTTCTGCTCAAAATCGCGTCCCGCGGGCCACAAACTCAAACGCGAGCTTGAAATATAAGCGTCTGATATCTCACGAAGGGATGAATTGACGACCCGTGCTTTATTTGCAAAATTTCAGTCGCTATGTTGCCGTACAGACGCTGAAACCTACCAGTGTGCAATGAAAGGCTCAGGACAAACACAGAGGCCGCGAGATCTCACATCATGAGTGTGCGGGTGAAAAGTAGAACATTTGTCGACAAAGTTCCGACACCAGAAACCTGTGACGCATTCACTGAGCGTTCGGGAAACCTAAACATGGAGACGCTGCCCGAGGCTTGAGCAAAGTCATATTTGAACGGCAGCTATCTTGCCCCGTCGTATTTTGTTTGAGAAAGCTCTCGTTCTCAACACCCTCACCAGGGAAATAAAAATATTTACGAAACGTATTGCCAGATATTCCAACGAACTAGATTTGAGCCGTATCCTTTCAGTAGTTTACTCATAATACCATGCTTAAAACGAAGCAAACTCTTTCGCGTACAGTGCCATCAATTGTCTCAAGTGTAGGCTGTTTTGTATTCAGCTGGTTTCGGAAACTTACGCCGTCTGTTGATATCTCTGACAGCCGAGGTGCTTAATTGGAAGTCATCGCAAATGTAAGTTCCACGTTGCAGCAACCAACGTTTATAGAGAAACGATGGCAGTGACTGCGCTCTCGCATTACCTCCCATCACGTCGGACAGAAAGGCGCTAGTTTCGGTTTGAGTTCGGTACATTTCTACAACGTCTATGGCGATAGCATCAGTCCGCATTCTGTGCATTTGGCAAATTCGTTCGGGGCCGGTTCTCCGTGCAGCACTCTGCGGGTGCAATTCATTAGAACTTTTAGAGTGCAAGTCTGGATCGCGGATCGGGAGTTCGTCACTGGCATCACCGGCGGCCATTGCTTGACAACAGACAATACACGCAAGTCTAAGGGAGAAACACGCAAAAGTAGGAGGCTTGTACGCGATGCTCGAGGGTGAGTATTTTATGACGTGCTGCGATCATGATATCGGATGCTTGGAAATTAAATAGACATTCGTCAAGCGTTCAAACATCGACTTAAAAAAATCGGTCGGAGCATTATCAACTTGACCGACGTCGCTTGATTCGGTTCCTAAATAAATGGCACGTTCAGCGACTGAACGGCGATTTGAACACATCACAGTTAACGCCCAACAAAGTCGCCCTGGACCTTCAACCACACAACATTTATTTTAAAAAGATTGATATTCTAACGCGTTTACTATTCTTACCCAGAATATTAACTGTTATTTGCGGAAACTACGATAGACGTTTCATGGTCGAGAACATCCTGCTAACTTAATAAAATTGAGTTTTCCCGTTTGTCCTACAGCATGCATTAGCTCGTGTCAAGCGATGACTGCCGGTGGTGCCGCCCGACCCCAGCAATACAGGCCTCCATCCGCGATCCAGCCTACTGAGAGGTCAGTGGTGCCAGTGCTAGAAGACATGAATCGTTTATTTGCATCAGTAAGCCCATACCTGCCGGATGTCGGGACAAGGCGCAAAACCGTTTTCGGCCGAAATTTCCTCGACACTGGCCAAGTAGCGACGTGCTGTTTCGGCAACTCGTTTGTGTAATTTATTTGTTCAGTCATTTTATTGGGTCCCGGCCCCCGGGCTACTGTGTACTAACAAAAAAGAAATGTACAGTGGTAATTACACCTTTGCGAGAAGGAGTATTGTAATTTGTCATCTTTATAAAAAGGTATAGTGCATTACCACACGTTTTAAGAAACGTGATTAAAAAATCACACAATTTTAAGGGTGTGAGGTTTACATTTTTATAAGGCCTATCGCTACTCTTATTAGGGTGTTAGTTTTTTCTATAGCACACAAACCTCACTTACATGTATAAATGTGTGAAAATGTTTAATGTGTATATACCTCTAACTACAGAAAATCTCCATGTGATTACATCGCGTGCCGATCAAACGATCTGTCGATGACACGTCGTTCGATGAACTGATTTGACCGCCAATAAGTGACGACTGCCAGTAGAATTCGGGGAAATAATTCTGCCGGCTGCCGGGAGACTCGACCCTACCCAAGAATTACCCCGGTTCTTGTTTGTTTTCCAATATTCTGAATTGTATACCGGCTTAGTAGTACGTCTTCGGATATTACAGAAAAAAACCATGGCAGCCGCAAAAACTCCGACAGCCCGGCTCACAGTCATGGGGAAGACTGACAAGTTCTCGTCAGTCGCCACCCTGCCTTGAAAGCTACCGGTTCCGAAGAACCGGAGCGCGCAGAAAACTTGTTGTTCCACGGTCATGGTAGACGCGACTGTCCGCCGCCTCGAAGTCCGGGCGCCTAACGAAGCTCGTCGCAGAGTCAACGCACAACAGCTTTCGATAGCCAGTATCGCCGAAAGTCGTCGTCGGGGAGTTGAAAGGCGTCCCCGGTGGTCTCGGTAGCGACGCCGACGGTGGCGGAAGATAAGCTCGACCGCAGCGTACGGCACCGCCATGTTGAAAAAGTGTAACTTCGCCTCGATCCGAAGCAAAGATTTCGAGCTCAAACCACGGCTCTCGCAAAGTTCGGAAACGTCACTTTGACGTCTACGACACCTTCGACAAACGAGGTTTCTATTCACTTTTTGTTTTACGCAAACTTTGGAGGGATTTGGTGCGTCAACAGGTCGCCTAGGGACAATCTGCAATGCATTAATTTTAGCTTGGTGTATGGATGCAGGGACAAACGGGCACTACGTCATCAGCTAAGCCGTTCAATCAGCGGGCTCCTCGCGCACCTCACGTGCTGCACGCGCGCCCCGATGAAGTTTGCTACATTCTGCCACTCTCAAAGAAATGAGCGTTCTAATGATTGACACCTCGCTCGGCGTGGCGTCAGCGTCACGAGAGTCCAATTAGCGCGTTCCGCAAACTTCGGGCACAAAGTTGTGCTCGACGAGTTTAGCGACCAAGACAATAAATGTGTTCCCACCCTTGTTCAAAATTTTGTGTCACGTCTGTGTCGTGTGCTAAGCAGCTTCGCTCGTCATCCACACTCTACAGAAAGCCCGTGCGTTCACTTTCCTGCACCACACTCGGAGAGCCATTCACAGCAACTTAAGGAGGCAGCTTAGCGAATGACGACGCCGAAACATATGTTTAGACCAAAAAACGCAGTCTGAGTTGTGACATTAAGCAATGCAAAACGTCACGCTTGCATTGCTTAATGTCACAACTCAGACTTCGTTCTTTGGTCTAAACATAAGTTTCGGCATCGTCATTCGCTGAGCTGCCTCCGTAAGTTGCGGTGATTGTCTGTCCGAGTGTTGTGCGGGAAAGCGGATGCACGGGTTTTTTTTTAGAGTGCACCTTCACAGAGTGGAATGGTTCCCAGTTTGTTCTCTAAAACACTCGAGCCAGTGTCCAGGTCGGCGCCTTCAGCGCGAGCATCCTACATTGAACAAAGCTTAGCTGTCTCGTGCATCTCGAACGCGAAAGAAACGAAGTAACGCAATAAATAAAAAATATGAAAAATAAATCAGGAGTAAAAGAAACAAAAAGCGAGGAACTCGGGTTTGCTTGATTTAAATCAGGTTCATTTCATTGAAATAAGATTAATTTCATTTAAATCGCTGTAGCTGGAAAAATATTACTCGTTATCACTAAATATATCTTTAAACTTGTCGAGTTGACTGACCAATGCCTTCGATCACTGCAAACAATACAAAAGAAATGATTATATTTAAAATTTTTAGGTAGAGATTAGTTAACATATTTTATTGATGCAATTTATTGTCACTAGAACAAAAGCGGCATGTATTTTTGTTAGTCGAAAAGCTGTATTATATTTTTCTTTTGTACTTTGATTTGCTTGCAATAACATATTACTTTCTTTGTTTTGGATTCTTTCTTTCGCGTTCTGATTTGGTTTCAAGAGATGTTTTTATGTATGTATATGTATATATATATATATATATATATATATATATATATATATATATATATATATATATATATATATGCTCTGTGATTCCTTGATTTAATTACTGAACAAGCGCGTATAGAACGCATAAAAAGATAGTGAAAGAGTACATGAATGGTATTTTGGGGAATATTTCTACGGGAAAGGATAAATTTAAGTCATCTTAATAAAACCAGGGGGACTTAAATCACAATTTAAATCCTCTTGATTTTTATTATCCACTCTGCTCAGAGCGCGTGCTTTAGGCCAGGCATTTGGTAGACACGCCCTGTCCTTCTCACCCTGTCAGAGGCCATTGAATCGAAAGGCTCTCATCAAAACTACGACTGTGTTGGAAGAAGTATGATTCGGGACACGCACACTGGCAGTAATATTTCGTACCCGTTAATACCCTTTCGAAGCAGTAAAATACGAAACGGCTCTGATATCGCGCTAACAGTGTCGCGCAGTGTACTACACCATTAAAGCGAGTGCCACCATTTTGAAACCTTCAGACGTTTCAACATAAGCGTAGACAATCAACGTCCAGACAATCAACGAATCCTGAAGAGCACATGTATCTTTCAGCCCAGCCGACCTAGTGTTCGTCTGGAAAGTAGATAGGAAATGGAATCTATTATGATAAACAAATCACAATATTTTATATACTTTCGAAGGCGAGTTGAATTGCATGTCCTCCAGTCCCAGTTGTGCTGGCACCGTAGAGATTGCACTTTGTCAGGGGTTATTGCTGTTGCCGCGGTGCATGCAGATTTGAGGCAGGTATGCTCGGCTTCTGAGAGCGTACTAGCGGTGCTGTGGTGGAAATATTCAAAGCAGACAGCAGTTCTTCTTGCGCCACGCACGAACAAGAGAGTTCTAGTGCCTTATAGAAACAAACAGGCTGACCGTAAATTTCCAAGGAGTAAAAGGAATGCGGTTGGTTTGGGAGCAAAATGGGTGGTTTTAATATTAAGCCGTCTGTTACGATACTTTTACACATGATCGTGCGACAGAAATCAGCTGTGCCACCAAACCAAGCCCTTTCTGCGGCCACTATTTGGCTTAGTAGAAACATTGCTTTTGGGACGCGCTTTGCATATTTTTATACTCGTCTGTGTGTTTGATAACGGCAGCTTTGCGCTGCTTTTGCTGGCAACGCAATGTAGCTTTCAATAGCTATTTTTTATGTTTCGGGAATAAAGGAATGCAATGGGTCGGCCATTCAGGGGGTGGGAATGCGCCCACAAACTCCATTCCTAAGAGTTGGAAGAAATGCGATAATCGAAAGTTCCGATTCTCCGGAATGGAGTTGGAATGGAATGGGGATGCCCATTCCGCAACACCGCACAGAACGGGAAATGAAGTGCGTTTGTGCGATATTTATGATTCTAATCATTGGCCCGGCCCCTGATGCGAGCTAGTGAGTTAGTACATCACTATCATTTGTACTTTATTTACAGGGTATTCGTTGAACATTAATAAATGTACGCACGAATTATTGCCAACCTACCTTGGAAGGGAGAGTTCGGTTCATTCTGATGTTCCTTCATTTTTTTCAAATACCCATCAATGAAGTCACGGCTCGTGTCCTCTTGCAACGTGAGATTACGCTCCTGGACACGGTCTCTGTAAACACAACCGTAAATTAAATTCATAGCGTAGCACCTTTTTAGAGGCACGGTCGTCTGCGTAATGCCCCCACAGAACTTTCTTTAGATTGTAAGTTTAAGTTTACCGGCTTTGGACAACAAAATGTTAGTGTAGTGTCAAGAAAAGTTATGTTGGTGCGAAAAACAGAGCAATAACGAAGTACAGTGAGTCTCCAAAGCCATTAAGGTTCGTAAGAAAATGTTAGTAAATGGAGGGAATCTGAAAGCGTGTAAGCAGAATAAAGATGATTAGTTGTATTCAAATTTGATGTAATTTTTTATTTATTTACACTAGCCCTTTGTGCTTTTACAGAAGTGTAAAAGTAGACATGAACACAAAACAAAACCAAGACCATTTCTAACGCACCGTATAATCAGCAAGTAAGAGACAAACTGAAGTAAATACACACATGCATACAATACAAAAACAACTGCAGAAAGGTACGTATGAATATAAAGAAAAACGACTATACTTCCCGTCGCACCGCATAATCAGCAAAAAAAAAAGAAAAAAAAAGAAAGACGTTTACAACTCCCTGTAACGCCGAATTAGAGCGCAGCTCTTGAGGAGGAGGAGGGAAGGGTACTGAGGCGAGGGTATACCCCGTCCCTCCTCCTTCCCTCCTCATCCTCCCTGCTACTCCTCCCCTCCTTCCTACTCTCCCCTCCCCTCCTCGTCCAGCTCCTCCCCTCCCCTCCCCTCTTCCTCCTGTCCCTCCTCCTCCCTCCCCCTCTCTCCCCGCGCGTTGCATCATGGGAAATGTCCCACAATGCACCACGCGGTTACGCCGACGGCGACGGGGACGCCGACGCCGCCCAAGCCGGAAACAAGCGCCTAAGAGCTGCGCTCTAAAAAAAAACTGCCGTTACGGGAGATTAAGTTTAGCAAACGTTACTAAAATAATACATGCAATATACGGATGACATGCAAACCCGGAAATACAAATATAAAATTTCTTGTTCTAGAAGATGGTTGCCAACACACGTGACCTAAAAAAACACATAATCACAGGGTTAGCCTCGTACGAGCACTTATCAAACGCGTCTATATATTGTCACTGTTTACCATGTAACAGTAACTCATTTGTGCTTAGTGACATGCGGCAAGAAATTGCTTGAAGCTTATAGAGCGTTCAGTATCCCTTTACGCGTCCTTCAAGGTGTTGCACTGCGGGTTCGCATCTCTCGTCTTGCAGCGTTGGTTTTGCTGTATCATCTGTTTCCGCCATTGTGCAGGAGTTCCACAGCTTCTAACAGCGAGCAGACTTTCGAAAGGGGTCGATCTATTCGCAAGAGGACGCAAAACTTACCGCACAAAGGCGCGCAATTCCTGCCGCGCTCGTCGTATGGCCGCCATCCTCGAGAACGGCAGAGCAGCACAGATCTCGGTGAGCCAATCAGGCATCCAGTTGACGATCGGGCCGTTAATCACCCGCAACACGACAGTGGCAAGGATCTGGACCAACCGCTTGCACCTGGGATCATCGCGCGCGTACGTAGTCCCGAACAAAAGGGCAGTGATGACATTGGACGTGCTCGGAAGCAGCAACTCTTGAACATGGATGGCAGAGCCGCTGGCCGTGGAGATGTGCTGGATCAGGTACCGCAATTCTTCCTGGTTGGGAAACATTCGAAATCGAAAGATTAGATTCTTGGACGTTGTAGGTCTCTATACTTTGTTTCGGTTTAAGTTCACACGAAGCCGATGCTACGAGGTGACAGGACCAATCAAGCAGTGTCAAAAGCGCAAGGAACTAGGCCTTTTCTGTTTGTATATATATCATTGGTTCAGCGAGCATAGAACACGTAAAGAAACACAATGCACACCATGATAGAGCGCTTTTGACGCCGTCTAATTGATCCCATCAGCTTGTAGCGTCGGCTGCGTTTGAACTTATGGCGAAACGAAGTATGGTTAACACACATTGGAATGTGCAATGCTAGCGTGTGCGTTTATGGTTATATTCTACTAACCCGCGCTTTTAGTGGGCAGTGGAAACGCAACTGAAAGCAAGATCCGTTCGTTGTATATTCAGTTATGCGAGCCTTCATGTATACTTCTGCACATACAGTGCACGACACTGTTAGAGCCAATAAGCCATCGCCGGTATTTCCCGTTTTGATTTTCTAATAATATGGCTGCCATAAAACCTACTAGTATGCCGGCGATAAAGTTAATGTTAATATTGTGCTTGAGAAAATTGAAGAAAACGTCAATGTCTCGTTTGAGCTAACAGCGTCGCGCAATGAACGCCGTGTGTTCAGTGAGCTCTAAAGTTCTTGGGTGTATGTTATGTAGGGGACCAATTATTATTAATGCTATTCTAATGTTGGAAACGAAATTTCTAACACAGCATTGTTAATATCGCTGAGCAAGAGAGCAGTAGACAAAGAGGGTTATGAATTTATATTTATTTTCACTATCTAGGTGCGTGATTGCGATCGGACACACTAACTAAGATGCCTAACAAGATATAAATTTGAACTGCAACAAACTGGGCAGTGTTATACAGGAATGAATCTAATACATGTTTTGATGATCTTTACGGCCCAGACGGTTCTTAAATAGCAACTGTCTATAACAGATCAATCAGTTGTCACTAGATCGGAATTAACGTGCCAATTGGTTGGGGAAACCTCCTGCTCTCTACTTTCTTTGTCTTAAATTTGAATTTGTGACTTGGATTGAGCAAGAAGACAAACAAACCGCTTTCATTAACCAAAAAAGAAAAGAAACGTGGCAGTATGTGTGGATTCATCTTGGAAAAGTTTCTATGGCCTTTGGTGATTGGTTGAGGGCGCTGTGATGACAATTACTGCTGACTCCAAGAGCTCTCGCGACTCCCGTACACAACCCGCTACATTGCGGCGTGTTCTTTATCCAAGCATAAATGGATAACCTATTAAGATTTTTTAGTTTTTCTGAACGCTTGGCTTCCAAATTTTACCCCTTTTCATTTACCTGTAATCACAAATCTATCCTAGGCAAAAAAAAAGAAAACATTGAAAGAGTGAAGGACAAAAGCGTCAAACCGAGTCAGAAAAAAACGATACAAAATGGTATTTTTGATTGAAGTGCAACAAAACTGTAACCGAAATCAAACATCTGATATTGAATCCGAACAGGAAAGAAAACCAAATCTCACGTGGCGGTTACCGGTTCATCGGAAAACGGTTTTACGAAATAAAATGTGAGCCGCCCCTGTTCGTTTTTTTTAGGTGACGGCGCACAGTTCCGATTTAACAAACGGCAGCGACGTTTAGGCATTTATTACCATTCTTGTAGCACAACCACATATGTTCCCGATACTCATAATTAATCCCTCATCAAAGTAAAAAGGAATCTTAAAATGCTAAAAACCGAACACAATTTGCACAAACGAGGGTTAAGATGTTTGCTTTGCTAATGACCTGCCTTTATATGTTCCTCCATGAGCGCCTTCCCGAAGCCGAGGCCACGAAGTACGGAAAGGGAGGACCGTTTGTTTTGTTTCCACGCTTCTCCGCTGAGCGATAGAAGACCTGAGTTAAAGAACAAATAATGACCTTAACGGTACGCTAAACTGGTCTTCTGACGACGATTCTGCTAAGAATGAAATGCTTCTGTAGCGGAACCCCCGATTCTAAGATTTATCCTTCCAACCGTCCGCGCATTTTCTGTTCAATCAAGCGGGGAAATTGCTGTCACGCGACCTATACACCAAGTGCAGAAATCTACATCACGTGACGTATGCGCCAATTCAGTTTCCCCGCTAGCGGGAAAGTTCACTGTATGCGACCTAGACACCAATTTAGTTTTCTTGCAAAATTTAGCGAGGAGATCGACGTCACGTGACTTATACACCAACTCGGTTTCCCTGCTAAATATCGCGGAAAAATGAAGTCATGGGACTTGAACAGTAATTCAGTTTCCTGGCAAAATTTAGCCGGGGAAGTCGACGTCATGTGATCTGATGTCACGTGACCTCTACAACAATTCATTTCTCCTTCTATATTTAGGGGAAAACTACCCCACGTGGCACAAATTTCGACTTTCCAGATCTTTCCTCCTTCCACCATTCCTTTCGTCCCCATCCCTCCCACTCCAAGGGTGTCCTCCCCATCCTATAGACCAG
>JAZHYW010052035.1:0-63026 GCA_037355805.1 Ixodes ricinus
GCTCTGGAAGATAGAGGTCGCACATATGGAACGAGAAGCCGGGGCAGAGTGTTCATTTCATGGCGGCCCGTCGCTCGTTGACGATGAAACCGGTTTTCTTCAAAAAACAAAGAGTCAAGCAAAAAAACGACCCTCGCATTTTTCCCACGAGGCCAATGCGAGGAAAAGAGGGGTGCCGCAGGGGACTCGTCCTTAGGTGCGAAGTGCCGCAATTACACACAGTCCCGGCTCGTCTCGGCTTTCCCTCCCCTGCAGCGTCGGCCTCGAGCGAGTTCGGTAAACAGGGAAGCGAGTCACTCGTTCCGGGTCAGATTTCGTTGAATACTGGGTCGTCTGGTAAAGCGAAGGGGCTGCTGGTGGCCATTTCCGGCGAAATCTGGAAGCTTGATGCCGGGTGAGAATTCCAGCGAAATCTGTTTGCACGGCAAATATTCTGAAAAGACTGGTAAATGAGTTTCGGATGAAAAACGGGTGAGAAATGCCCTGCCTTTTTGGATCGTAAAAAACAGTTCACCGTCACGCACTTCTTTGGGGTTACGCAACGTCGTCCCCAGGCTACAGCTCTGCTTCCTTGAGAATGCCGCCCGAGTGAGGCTCGTGCCTGCTTTGGCCCCGACTTTTTTGCCTGCCTGTCATGATAGCGAGTTGCCGGCGATCGCTGCTCACCTTCTTGGATCGTCAAAACGGTTCAGCACGCACCTTTTCTTTCAGGATTGCGACGTCGTCTTGAGCTAACACTACGCACTTAAGAAGAATGCCACTGCATTACGGCGGCCACCATTGCGAAGCTCAGTCCCCCTAGCTCGATCATGGCTTCCTTGCCTTTTGGCCGTTCCCGCGCGTCGGCTTCCAGTGAAGTTCGGTGTGCGGAAAACGGAATTGGCTTCCGGTAGAGGATTCCAGCGACGGGTAATGTGAGAAAGTGGTTCTGGCAAAACGTTCCAGCGAAAGTGGCTGCCGGTAATATTTCCACCGAAGACTGGTAAGCAACGCTGGTTTCTGGTGAAAATGAGTGGAAATTAACCGGTTTCTTCACTGAATGTCTAACTTAGAGTTTTTGCTTGGTTTGGACGAAAGTTGGCTCTGGTAAAACGTCTTGCAATCCTAGGTGGCTGAAAATGGCGGCCGGTTATATTTCCACCAAAAAACGGGTAAACTACGCTTTGGTTTCTGGATTTTGCAAATAGATGCAGAGTCGCCAGTTTCACCAAATGTGCACTGGAGGTTTTTGCCGGATTTTTCAATAGGGAGGGCTTCGGGCCAACATCTGTCATGGCGACGGTCGAGGACACTGCAATTGAACAACTTTGGAATGTGATTTAGGCACAGGTGTTCAGGCGTTTGAATGCTTTCTCGCTGGAGTCGCAGTTCATGAAACAGAGGTCTTATTGTTTTAACTCGGGAAGGGTAACCAGCAGACTAACTCAATCCGTCAAAATCTCCGAGCTGCCAGAAATTTTCGCCTTCGGAAGGACGTCTGTTCTAGCAAAACGGTTGCGTCTTTACGGTATGGTGAAAGTGATCTTTGAAGGATGATATCGCCTTGTTTAAAGGCGTACCTTTAAAATATGTTCCTGGCCCGGCTACCAATTTCCGTACAGAAAATAACCTTTGGGCTTGAGTATGAGCCTTAGCATTGGAGGCTGCAGCATTAGAACTTTTTCACTGAAGGATATTGAAATGACCCTGCGCAAATGTTCCTCCCTTTTCTGCACATAGTGCACTATAATGAGAATAATGTTTCAAATGAACACTAGAAAATATATTCAAAAGTAACAAGCAGAGGCTAGCGTTAGTTGTTAGATGATACTGTAAAATAGTAAAGAAATACTTTATTCGTTACCATATACGACTTAGGAGTACGTTAGAACGTTACTGAAATCATTGACGCGTTTACCACCAACGTCGTTACCTGGAAGAGGTTACTTCCAGCAGTGCACAACAATAAGGATCTCGTGCTGGCTAACTTTTCAGATACACATTGATCAAATCGATACATTTTGTCAAACAGCTACCCTATAATAAAAACAACCTGTTGTGATTAGTTGAAGACACAACTGCCAAGAAACATTAACGCTGTCTGGTTATGCCATGCAGTACTAGAATTTAAATATCAAAATAAAAGTACATATGCATATTTATGTGCGTTCTTTCACATCTGCTAAATTTTACAGGAAGATTGAAAAAAACGGGCACAGAGAACCAACAGCCATATGTCAGTACAAGACACGCGCTCAGGGTAATCTCATAGCTTTTTCTGCAGAAATATACGGCGCCGTACTGATACCTGAGATAATTGTACTCACCTGCAGCATATATCAGAACCTTCTTGCCGGTAGCTTCATAGGCTGCAATAAACACTGCAAGACAATTTAACGGGATAGCGTTAAGGTGCTCGTGTCGCAGAAATTGCGGCGTCGTTGGCGTTACTGAAAAAATCGCCGGACGCGAAAATACTGATTGGTCGATAGTTTATGACGTCACAGCCACATGACACTCGAGCGGGAATTTCAAACAACACAACGCTCACGTGAAACATGACGTCACTCGTGGATCGGAAGGTGATTTAATACATACGTAATTTTGTTCGGATACCTGCAGTGCTATGACTTTAAAGCGTGGGAGAAAAATAAAGAAAACAACAGTATTAGAGTAAAAAGTACTGGCAAATGGAAACAAAAAACAACTACATGCAAATATGTGCATACACAAAAACCACAGGCACACACGCGCGCACGCACATATCTCGAATGATTTCACTCTATAAAGTATATAATTTTCCTTAAAAAAATTTTAAGAATTTTCAGCGTGATTCGAACGCACAGTATGCATCGTGTGTTCGACCCTTCAGTACTAGCCACACACTCTACTGACTGGGCACGGAGGCACTTTTGTTTCTTAATAGCGCTTGCAAACAACACATGTCAAATTCCATTTAAAAATGCGCTGCAGGACTGCCGCAGGCACGTTAAACGCTCTCATCTCCAAAGGCGCTTTACGAAGTCGTAGCCAATCGGGTTTAGGTCGCGCATGGAATAAACCTCTCGACCTTCTTTGTAGGTGAGGAGAAATAAAAGTGAACTTCTTTGGCAGTGGGGTCGGTATGCCGCACTGCCATGCATCAACGCCAACTACTGCAAAAACCGAAAAAGAGAACAAACATATAAAATGGCACGCAGTCATTGTTCTTGACTTTCAAAAACGAATGTCAGACGGGGTGATACACAGCGCTTTCTTTAGCGTGCGCTGGAGCACATCATAGACAAATGCGGCATCCATGCCAAAAATGAATAAGTACTCAATAGCCTCAGGTTGCTTGCATAAAAAACAAAAACAATCAACCGTCCACGGTACATCAAGGCATGCTTGCACGCTTGCAAGCAAGGCACGCATTCACGGTTTTGAAAACAAGCGGTAGTTTAAATATTTATATGCTTTGCTATCACGCTCCACTCTAAGAGGTGAAGATTAAGCGTCCTCCAAGTTGTTTTTTCCCGACGGATAATGAAAGCAAAGAGAGAATGTTCGTGTTCACACAACTAGAAGGCAGCAAGCATGACAGGCAAGTTAAAGGTGCAGCCACCTGAATATCATTTACAATCCAAGTATCGATGAGCAAATCACGATGCATGCTGTAATTAGCTTTCAGTCAAATTCAGATGTTATATCCTTCATGTTCAATACTGCTCGCCGAAAATAAATAAGCCACCGCATTTTCTTGTGAAGGCTGACAGCAACAGATAAAAAATTTGTCCAAAGAGTTGGAGGCCAGAATCTGACCTGAATACAGTTGATAAAATCCTGACGTCGTTCGTTTGGCGTTTATGCTCATGGCCACTGCGTCTGATACTGAACACTACAATGAAGAACTATAGAATCCAATATTTTTCAACACAGTCTGATGCGTGTCATATGCGACTATTTAGGAACGTTTCTGGCGTTTTTGGAATGTTTCTTACGTATTTAGTAAAGCATAAGGTTAGTATCTTTTTTCACCGAAGAGCGACTTTACAAATATCTCTGCCCATAGAACGCCCTTACACTGCCGGTTTACAATAGATCATCAAGTACTCGGGCGATGCATCACCTCAAAATTTGCTCCCGTAACGAGATAATAGTCTTATACATTTTTTACTAAAATAAAACAAACGGTACTAGGACGAAAACATTTGTAACACTGGCTGTCTTGCAGCAATGAGGCTTCACACAAGAGAAAATAGTGGTGAATCCAGAGGTCCTTGCTTATATATAATTGTAAGCTATGTTGAAGCCTTCGAGAGTCGGACGAAACTGCAATTCGAGAAGGCGTCAGTTTTGAAGCCGGTTGAAAAGAGAAAATTGTCACAAGTGTAGCGCAAATGTGCAATGAAGTAGTGTTCACGGTAATGTTCATTATGATTTTTTTCTTTCGGTAGCACAGTGGCATGCTGCCACCTCGGCCTCGTCAAGTAATGTTATACTTGATCGTAACAAGGTGTAGGTGTAACAGCGCGTAAAAACGAAAACTATGGCATGGAACAAACAAAACTGGAGGAGAGCTGACTCGCAACTAAATGTTCAATAATAAAAACATAAACCAGGAAAACATAAAAGGCACACACAACCACGCTTACGCCACCCAGACTGGTTCGTCACAAAGGGCTTCATCGATCACTACATCGCCGGCAGCCCCTACATATTCATAGTAAGAAAAGCATATCTTTCTCTGATAGTGCTAACTTAGTCATCGTTTTTACGCGCTGATACATCTACACCATATTAAACTTCCCACAAACTAGCCGAACTCTCTACATCGCTGCTCGTAACTCCAGAGTTTCGTTGAAATAAATTCGGTCGCGCGGTGTTGCATCCAAAGGGCCATCAGACCTCTGATAAAATTGACCAACATTAAGAAACGTCTTAGTAAAAAACGTGTACATATGCAGCTATCAAGAGTTTGAATTAATATTGTTTTCTAGTACATCAGATAGATGTTGACCGCTGCAAGTATAGTAGTATATTATGCAGGCCACACTATGAAAGCCTCCATCTTTTCTTGCCAGTCTGGGGCCCCTCTGCAAGGAAGGCCGGGCTCATCTGAAACCTTTCAACCTTAAATAATCAGTCCCTGCTTGCGATTTCGTGGGTAGTTATCTAAGACCTATGGTTATTGAAGTCATTATGCAAACATTGAACATGCACTTCTAAGAGCTAAGATAAAATTGAAGGCTAATACTTACCTCCAGTAAAATTCTAAGCTGCAGAGACATAATTAACGATTATCTAAATGACACATACATGTACCTTGCACACCTTACTCATTACTTAGAAGGCAACCTTGGAACACCTCCATTCCTGTGCATACCCTAAAAGCACACACCATCGATGGGTAAGCTTCATATTTAAGAACAGAGTCAAATCCGCCCTCTTTCCTATTCCTGCAACCCTTCAACCCCTCTCCGGTGGAGAGCGACTCGTTACCGAACTGGTCCTGGACGAAAGCCTACTGGGCGGCGCTGGCTGACCACGTGGATAACATCCTCAGGAATGACTGGTAACCGTTTAGGAAGGACCTAACCAGCTCATGGTGACCATTACAAAAAACAGTGAAACTTTTTTTAATGAACGACGTTTTACCGTAGTCTTATAAAGAACAGCCAAGTATTACAACGATGAACATGATTTCACGTAGTCACCTGGGGTGACCTTGAAACGATGCTTGGAACGCTGTGAATAGCACAGCACTTTTGAACCAACGCGGATCGGACAACCAAATTGCCTTTTTTTTTTTCAAGTGTGTTTGGCCAACCCGCAAATTTCATAAGATTCACATTGAATTTGCGTGCCGGCATTACAACTAATTTTAATTTTTGTAGCTGCATGCTCAAGCTGGGTAGAAGTGTTTATCAAGAGTGATTTTACTACAAAGGTTAGAAACTAGAATCCGGGAAGGGATTTTGCCGCGTCTGGACTAGAAATGTGGTGGTAACAAAAAACGGAAATTTGCTGCGATACATTTGTGGCAGCAGAGTTTGCAGAGTCCTAAGGAAAGGCAGTCAACGACCAGTGAACGGTGTACAAATACCAATGCAAGATCGGATCAACCAGTTTCTCTGTGCATTCCTAAACACTCCAAAAGAAATAAACCAATTCAACTACAGCCGATATGATTCTTCAGTGAAAGCCTATGACGACGGCTCAGCGTCATACATTCAGGCATTGAGGGACCGATAATAGGTAGCCAACGATAAGCTAATATCAGCGCCGACCAGAAACAAAAATAATATTTGCGAACTTTTGAAGCAGGCAGTCAAGTTCTCGTCCGGGTATCACGCCCCGCGACTACAGCATGGAATCGGGTGATGTTTTAGAGAAACTGAGTGCATAAACACTCAATTATAAGAGAATAAAATAAGTGTTGTTTTGTGCAAGCGGATGACGTTAATTCGTAAAACTGGTTTTTTTTTGCTTTTTTGATGAGCAGAGAAGGATTCAAAACGACCTCAGAGCAGAAGTAGTCACCGTGCCAGGGATGGAATTTCAAGTAATTTCAAATCACTAGCTGTAGCTCGAAGACGGCGCCCTTGATTTACCTCATTCGGAACCTGATGTTCCACACAAAGGCATGACCGAATGAGTTTCTACTTCGGTAGCATGCAAGGTCCTCACCTGAGACTGAACGCCGAACATAACTGTGCTTCGACACTGCATGCGCAGATGCGGACCTCCGACCAGGTACTCCCCTGGGAGCATGCCAATAGTGAAACAGGAAGGAGTGTTGTGCTGGCGTCTATGTTTCAACACTACTCAGGTATCATTGAGATAAAGTTTGTGGCTCTAATGAGTCACGTCCCACGGAACGTAAAGCGTTAGCGTGTTCAGCCGGTGGTTGTTCCAAAATGTTCTGTAATGAAAAAACAAGAACGTAAAACTTTCGCTGCCTACAGTAAAACAAATATTGTAAATATAACAAGTTGCGACCGTAGGGTTGATGGAGTCCATTTGAATTGTTCGAGCAATTTATCATGAAGACTGTGGTCCCAAACAAGTTGCAAAAGAACTGCACAAGACGTTTTCTGCGTAGGCTCGGATAAGTTTGTATTCATGCCCTTAGATAAGTGTTTACAGTCCCCAGAGGGTCATATCTCTTCGCAGAGAAATATACTATGCGAAGAGTATATCTTCGCAGTTTTGTGTTTTATTTAGATGTGTAGCATACTCTCTTTTCACGTCCTTGTATTTCCTCGAAGTGACTCTTTTTCAAAACATAAGAACTCTTTGATGCAATCACAGTTTAAATTCTCAGGGATTTCATATATTTCTTCTTAACCCATAATATTATTACGGTCAAACTGTGTTATAACTTGAAAGTACCTATATTTATTTACAAAGTGAAAAACAACAACAGAAGAAAGACTTTGTGCAGCACGTTTTAAAGTGCAGTATTGAAAACTACTACTCATCTTGCATCAAAAATATTATTAAAGTTTCCAAAATGTTGTGGCCATTCTTTGCAGATTTTAAAGGCAGGATAAGGCCACACATTGAGAGAACCTGAGATATGAATTTTATTATTTTAGGGCTGTGTTCTGTCTTCTGTTCTTTTCGACTTTATTTTGTACAATATTTAAATAGTCCCATTTTAGGCTGAAAAAATGTTCAAAAATTTCTGTTTTGTATCCTCTATGGTCAAGTACACGGTACGAATATGAAAACTTTTTGTGCATCGTCTAATGATAGTAATGTGCCCTGAAACGTTTGTAGCAGAAGTAAAGGTGGTAGAAGCCCTGTCAGGTAACTTAGGCCGCATCTTGATCCAGTCTCCCAGACAGGAGTGTGTAAAAAAACATTAATTATTTCAATCATTATTTATTTGAGCTAAAGTTTGAAATATATGCACTGAAACATTTGAACATTATATATCTTTGCAATACACATTGTGTCATTGTTCTTAGTTAACTGCGCCTTTGGTTGTGCCTAAAAGTTCACCACACAATGTGTTGCCAGAGGTTGACTATATTAATTTACGGCGAGATATTTCTGCTTATAGGACACCTCCAAGCATTACGTGTCCTCTCTGTTAACACAGAGATCGAAGACTCTTGGGACCTAGATTCATTGGCCAACACACGGTGAAGGCAGGTTTTACGCGTAACTAACTTTTTGTGAAAAAGAAGTTGTTACTAAATATAGTTGTAAAAAACAAAAATGTATTGTGATTTTGATCCTTTTAGGCTTTGCCAAAGATCCTAATGGTTAACCTGAATTTCCAATAGAAGGGTATTAATTTACAACATCTAAGAAAGCTGCTAACATGCGCATGCAGAGTCCTGATATTCCTTACAGCCATTCTCAATATGGAAACACGTGTGTGGGTATTTTGAGACGTGTTTTGTATTTCAAATGGGCACTTAACTGTCCACTTTCCTGGAATTCTCTGAGTGCAACCAATGTCGCTCTTTAGGCGAATATATCGGCAAATGTCAAAATCCAGAAAACAACCGCATGTCCTCATTATGCTCTGTTTCATGATAACTTGGCGAACTGTGGAAGCTGCTTTTCCCGGGACGGAATAACAGCGTCGGACGAAGGCACACGGCCAGTCTATAGTAAACTGAAACGCTCGCTTGACGTAATGTCAGGCGCTTTGATCTGACGCTTATATTAGGTCGCGGGTGCCGTAGCCACCACAGTTCGCCTTTACTTCGTTTCAGGGCTTGGGTCCAGACGCAGCCGATGCTACAAGCGCGAGCTCCGGGCTTCCAGCGTCCCTGCCAAGCACGCGCGCTCGTGCAATGCAAGCACTATTCACGGCCACCGCTCGCGCTCGTAGCTCGTGCGTCTGGACCCAAGCTGAGCACGAAGTATGATTATTGTGAAACGGAATATATCTCGGCAGCGCGTCCTTGCTCAGTGCGCTGACAATACACGTGACAACGTGGCATAAACTACCACTTCACTCTTACAAGCGTCAGTGTGGGCAGAGCTTGGTGCGATCCTTTGGCGCGCAATTTTTTCTAAATGTGCGATTAATTACGAAAATTGATCAATTAATATCTAAAAAAACGTTACCTTTTTTGCAATTTGTTTTGTAAATTAGTTTGTCCTCTTATAATAATGGATATGAACACTGCAATTCCATTGTGACCCCTAAAACAAGCAATAAAATGTTAAATAACAAATTCTAGTTAATTATACAACTTAGCATATCGATTGTCCCTCGTTTAATGTAGCCCCGGAATGATAAATACATGGTAAAGACGGCGCTCTACTAACTCGCGAACTCTTTAGAAAACCTGTTTGAAATAAATCAGATAACCTGCATAACAATGTATTGAGAGAAATTGTTTCCTTCTTGTTTTTAATTTAAATTGGGGAATTTCTTTATGAACAACGTTAAGTTTCCACGTTCCGATTTTTTAGGAGCTACATATACAAAGAACCGACCAAGTATGAAAGTGGGTGTCTACACTTTGTCTGCGACAAGTCGTTTCTGGATTCGAGGATGCAAAACCCTCCTCCAGAGTCTTCCGTTTTAACATATCTAAACGTGATGTTGCACACGGTATGTACCACTACCATCTTATATTGTTTAATCAGCAAATAGTATGGCGCAGTCCCGCTTAAAAATAAAAGTGCCAACATTGGTTGAATTATGACAGCAATAGGTTTAAGCACCAATTTGAAAATCTGTATCTGAAAATCTCAAATGAAGCCCTAATGTTATTACGAAGACATAAAGCGAATTTTCAAAATTATTCATAATAAAGACAACCACCGCATTCGTCCAAGCGCGACAGATGTGCTAATATTCAATTCTTCGATTCTTCTTATTATCGGGAAATAACCTCAATGAGCATATTAATTTAGCCACCGAAGAACTTTCGTCGTAAGTTGTTATAGACAGATTGATATAAAGAGTTATAATATAATACAGGCGATAGTGAGCTAGAAAAAAGCCTAAAATAGGAGGCGGACATATCTAAAGGCAAAGCAAGCTGCTGCCAAGAGTAATGAAATTTGGAGGCGGAAAATTTCGGAGGCTGGTTAGGTTGACGCCGAAACTTTTCAACCTTAGTCAACCTAGAGCTTCCCTTGAAAGAGGACGTCATTACAGATATTGATCATGAAACACCGCATTTTAGGAGTTCAGAATTTATGTGAGCTTCACAGATATCTTTGAGTCATCTTCAAAGTACAATTTGTCTTTCAATTGAAATAACTAAACAGACTGAAAACCGTGCTTCCGGTTTGAAATAAGTTGTATATTATTTGTACCCATGAGTATTTAATATGCACCTGGGAATCTTACTTATTATTCACACTGGACTCCGACCACAGATCTCGTATCCGACATAAATAAAATTTCCCAGGTACTTTTAAAAGCTGCTTTGGACGGCAAAATGCTAAGTGTGCCTCGACCTAGAATCGTGGCGTTTGTTCAATGGGAATTTCTAAGCATATTGATTGAGCAAGGTGGGGTATGTTTAAAAGGTCTGGCGTGTTATTGTTTTAAATAGGATGTCAAGAGGTTGCTTACAAAAGCGGGAACTTGCGCGTTATTAAGAAAAGGGCAAGACAAGTCGTATTTTCCGGTGCCCTTTAACCTTCCATCACTCACTTTTTAGCACAATGATCAAACGTTTCTGATGATAGGCCAGTAAATTACTCATTCCCATGATGAGGCTATCTTTTAATATTATTATGCCAGATCGTGCTGCTTGTTATTTAGAAATGGTGCTTCCGCTGATTGCAATCAATCTTCAGAGAAGTGAATACATACAGCGTGTGAAGAAATGATTAGTTTACATAATATTCCGAAACGTTTATTGATTTGAAGCGTTTTCTTACGAACTTTAGACAAAGAAAAATGAATCTTGGCTCATCGCTGGGCACTGGTGGCAACAAGAACAAATATTAAAGTATGCCGTAGCGTCTAAGACATTGCTTTGTAAATTTAGTACAGGCGGTGTAAGTAAGAACCAGCGCAATTGGGAGACATTGTGAAGATTTAAACTCCAAACGTGCATACCTAAGTTTGGGCTCGCGAACCTCGTGCTAAACTCAGAGGTGGTGAGATCTAAAGAGAGATCAAAATCGGTGACCGTAGATTTCTTATATTCATTACTGCCCTGTTCGACGGGAACGCGACAGAACAGCACACGACAAAACAGCACGCGACAAAACAGCACGGTCAAAACAGCACGCGTCAAAACAGCACAGCGTCAGAACAGCACGGCGACAAAACAGCACGCGTCAAAATAGCATGCGACAAAACAGCACAGCGTCAAAACGGCACAGCGACAGAAGAGCACGTGCCAAAACAGCACGGCGTCAAAACAGCACAGCGACAAAACAGCACGCATGTAGCAACTTTGAGCGCGCTCTTCACCTCTCTCTGCGCGAATCGTTTCGAACCTCCTTGACCCTTTCATTTATTGTCGCTAGGTTTTACGAGGCTACAAGAGTCAGTTTCAGTGATGAGTACTAATAGCAGTACACATAATGAAATGTATGCTGAAGGTAGCTAAAATAAAATTCATAACAAAAAGAATACTGATAGCAGCAATTGTTTTGCGACCCCCCCCCCCCACTGGATCTGTCGGACTCACAGTTTGGAAGGCACGGAAGTTGGTAGTGAACTACAATTTCTAGCGCAACAGGAGTTACCGATCGGCATCCAGCGTAAAGCATTCCCGTAAGGTGACAGGCGGAAAGCTTTAAACAATTAAATGCAATTGTTCGAACCTCTATTTACAGCGAAACTGTTGTTGGAACGTTTGTCAGATTTTTCTGTGTCGTTGATAGTCAGCAGAAAAAAAGGTCGGTATTAACTGAAAAAGGTTAATATTTTCGAGGGCGTTTGGAGGGGTGGGTGGGGGGGATGTGACTTATTACTGACCATATGACCACTTCATTTCGCTGTTTACAGCTTGTCTCCGAGATCGGTTCAAGTTTCAAGAAAAGCTCCGGGGGCGCAGCGGTTTTCAGGACGAAATCTGGGTTTTTGCCCTGATAGGGATTTGTGTGCCGAATTCTTTGTTCAAGGTAGAGGGTTTAATCGTCAACTGAACAAAGAAAATCAAGGGCATTCGTAAATGTCGCACATTTTTAACACCCCTAGCTTCCGTCTACTGGAGGAGGACATAAATACGATTGTTTTATTGTCGTTTCTGTGGTCGGTACGAATTTACCACCTCTCGCAGTCGTGAAAATGGAGAAAAAAACGCACTGAGTACACTGCTTGCAAATTTCTGGATTTTGATATTTGCCTCTCCGACCGAAGTGGTAGTGAAGCTCATGTTCGTCCTGTGTACAAATACGAGCACACGACGATAATGTCAGATTACGATAGGGCCCCAGTGCGTCTTGCAGAACAGGTCGCGTCGGCTGCCACAGAGAGCAACAAACAAGAAAACCAGTACCTGGTTTACTCACTATACATTTTAAACAAACGCTTTTAAATATTGCATTTTCGTCAGTATACTGGTTTTCGTCAATAGACCGAAAAAAAAACTAGAAGTTTATGAGTCTACAAATATTCACCGCAATAAACCGAAAACTTCTGTTTGGAATAAAAACCGAAAAAAGTACGCCGAATTTCAAAATAATAAAAACCGAAAACGCCAATTCCTAGCTAAATTGTCAATGTGCTGTTTTGATGCTGTGCTGTTTTGTCGCGGTGCTGTTTTGACACCGTTCTCTTCTGTCGCTGTGTCCTTTTGTCGCTGTGCTGTTTTGTCGCTGTGCTGTTTTGACGCTGTGCTGTTTTGACGCCGTGCTGTTTTGGCACGTGCTCTTTTGTCGCTGTGCCGTTTTGACGCTGTGCTGTTTTGTCGCGTGCTATTTTGACGCGTGCTGTTTTGTCGCCGTGCTGTTTTGACGCTGTGCTGTTTTGACGCGTGCTGTTTTGACCGTGCTGTTTTGTCGCGTGCTGTTTTGTCATGTGCTGTTCTGTCATGGTGCCCTGTTCGACGTAGTGACACTGGTTTGCGAGCCCGCTCACAGGTGATGTGCTGAAAGCAAAAAGCAAAATCGTTGCAAGGAGAGTTATCGAGGCATTTACCATAAACACAGGAGACAGTAATGTAGTGCACTTCCTTGTTCTTGTCCAAAGGGTGAGATAACCTACTTGATTCCGGAATTAGCGTAGATTATAACCACTCCCCACCCCATCCAAACGTTGTCATGCTCATGCTCTTACTTCCACATTTTATCTTATTTCCTTCTTTATAATTTTATCTTTACAGTTTCCTTTCTCTCTACCTGTCTCCCTTTCTCTCCTTCTCTTTGAGGGTCTCGAATTGCAGGAGTGCTTTCAAGCTAATTCATGTCGTTGCTAGTTGAATGAAATGTTCGTCTTCCTTCGTCTCGAGTTTGTATTTTACTTTCCGTGGTCAGTCAATTTTACTAACATGCTGCTTCAGTTAATTTAAAATTTGTTTAGTTTCCGAGATTTAGAAATAATAATTTTATATAAGATGAAAAATTATGATAGGCAGAGTCGTCAATGAAACGTCAATGTTCAGATCAACCCTGAATTTAAGCTAAATTTAATCTAATTAGGAGACCGCCATACTTTCATTCGGAGAGTGCCTATATTCTCAATATTAAAATTCTAAAGAATTTCGCAAAGTTCAAATTAGTGAATAAAAATTACAGCATTCCACAGGGTGTGACTGCGTGCAAACTCCAGGCTGAGACAGTCACCTCTGTGAACAATAATAAATCTGTGTTGGATCTTTTGCAGGCGGAAGTATATTTCAGGGAACTTGACTGCCCCGAGATAGAGACTCTACCTTGTCGGCCTGTACAATACGACAGTATGTGCTTTCTGCCTATTCAGTTGACGCTCCTCTTTATTGGTCATAACATTAGTCGATAGACTTGCCTTACGCTAACTTCAAACTAAGAACTGTGCAGGATTGTAGCATCGCGCGCAAATGGATACGGAGCATGAGAGCTGGCGAGCTAATGTTTCGTTATGGTGCACCCGCGGGCTTTTTGAGCTAAAGCACGCAGCTTCGGGCCTAGGTGGCATGCGAAGCTGCGATTCCTCACAAGACTCAATAATTTCCTGATCAGGTAATTATTGAGCTTGTGTAGGAATCGCAGCTTCGCATGCCACCTAGGCCCGAACTGGGCAGCTTTAGCTCATATAGCCGGCGGGTGCACGATAACGTAACATTAGCTCGCCAGCTCTCATGCTCCGTATCCATTTGCGCGCGATGGTACAATCCTGCACAGTTCTTAGTTTGAAGTTAGCGTAAGGCAAGTCTATCGAGTAATGTTATGACCAATATAGTGGAGCGTGAACTGAATAGGCAGAAAGCACATACTGTCGTATTGTACAGGCCGACAAGGTAGAGTCTCTATCTCGGGGCAGTCAAGTTCCCTGAAATATACTTCCGCCTGCAAAAGATCCAACACAGATTTATTATTGTTCACAGAGGTGACTGTCTCAGCCTGGAGTTTGCACGCAGTCACACCCTGTGGAATGCTGTAATTTTTATTCACTAATTTGAACTTTGCGAAATTCTTTAGAATTTTTAATATTGAGAATATAGGTACCTTGGAATGAAAGTATGGCAAGGCTTCCTAATTAGATTAAATTTAGCTTAAATTCAGGGTTGATCTGAACATTGACGTTTCATTGACGACTCTGCCTATCATAATTTTTCATCTTATATAAAATTATTATTTTCTAAATCTCGGAAACTAAATAAATTTTAAATTAACTGAAGCAGCATGTTAGTAAAATTGACTGACCACGGAAAGTAAAATACAAACTCGAGACGAAGGAAGACGAACATTTCATTCAACTAGCAGCGACATGAATTAGCTTGAAAGCACTCCCTGCAATTCGGAACCCTCAAAGAGAAGGAGAGAAAGGGAGACAGGTAGAGAGAAAGGAAACTGTAAAGATAAAATTATAAAGAAGGAAATAAGATAAAATGTAAAGTAAGAGCATGAGCATGACAACGTTTGGATGGGGTGGGGAGTGGTTATAATCTACGCCAATTCCGCGAATCCAAGTAGGCGATCTCACCCTGTTGGAGGCAAAAAAAGAACGTGGACACATTACTGTCTCCTGTGTTTATGGTAAATGCCTCGATAACTCTCCTTGCAACGATTTTTGCTTTTTGCTTTCAGCACATCACCTGTGAGGCAGGCTCGCAAACCAGTGTCACTACGTCGAACAGGGCACCATGACAGAACAGCACATGACAAAACAGCACGCGACAAAACAGCACGGTCAAAACAGCACGCGTCAAAACAGCACAGCGTCAAAACAGCACGGCGACAAAACAGCACGCGTCAAAATAGCACGCGACAAAACAGCACAGCGTCAAAACGGCACAGCGACAAAAGAGCACGTGCCAAAACAGCACGGCGTCAAAACAGCACAGCGTCAAAACAGCACAGCGACAAAACAGCACAGCGACAAAAGGACACAGCGACAGAAGAGAACGGTGTCAAAACAGCACCGCGACAAAACAGCACAGCATCAAAACAGCACATTGACAATTTAGCTAGGAGATTGGCGTTTTCGGTTTTTATTATTTTGAAATTCGGCGTACTTTTTTCGGTTTTTATTCCAAACAGAAGTTTTCGGTTTATTGCGGTGAATATTTGTAGACTCATAAACTTCTAGTTTTTTTTTCGGTCTATTGACGAAAACCAGTATACTGACGAAAATGCAATATTTAAAAGCGTTTGTTTAAAATGTATAGTGAGTAAACCAGGTACTGGTTTTCTTGTTTGTTGCTCTCTGTGGCAGCCGACGCGACCTGTTCTGCAAGACGCACTGGGGCCCTATCGTAATCTGACATTATCGTCGTGTGCTCGTATTTGTACACAGGACGAACATGAGCTTCACTACCACTTCGGTCGGAGAGGCAAATATCAAAATCCAGAAATTTGCAAGCAGTGTACTCAGTGCGTTTTTTTCCATTTTCACGACTGCGAGAGGTGGTAAATTCGTACCGACCACAGAAACGACAATAAAACAATCGTATTTATGTCCTCCTCCAGTAGACGGAAGCTAGGGGTGTTAAAAATGTGCGACATTTACGAATGCCCTTGATTTTCTTTGTTCAGTTGACGATTAAACCCTCTACCTTGAACAAAGAATTCGGCACACAAATCCCTATCAGGGCAAAAACCCAGATTTCGTCCTGAAAACCGCTGCGCCCCCGGAGCTTTTCTTGAAACTTGAACCGATCTCGGAGACAAGCTGTAAACAGCGAAATGAAGTGGTCATATGGTCAGTAATAAGTCACATCCCCCCCACCCACCCCTCCAAACGCCCTCGAAAATATTAACCTTTTTCAGTTAATACCGACCTTTTTTTCTGCTGACTATCAACGACACGGAAAAATCTGACAAACGTTCCAACAACAGTTTCGCTGTAAATAGAGGTTCGAACAATTGCATTTAATTGTTTAAAGCTTTCCGCCTGTCACCTTACGGGAATGCTTTACGCTGGATGCCGATCGGTAACTCCTGTTGCGCTAGAAATTGTAGTTCACTACCAACTTCCGTGCCTTCCAAACTGTGAGTCCGACAGATCCAGGGGGGGGTCGCAAAACAATTGCTGCTATCAGTATTCTTTTTGTTATGAATTTTATTTTAGCTACCTTCAGCATACATTTCATTATGTGTACTGCTATCAGTACTCATCACTGAAACTGACTCTTGTAGCCTCGTAAAACCTAGCGACAATAAATGAAAGGGTCAAGGAGGTTCGAAACGATTCGCGCAGAGAGAGGTGAAGAGCGCGCTCAAAGTTGCTACATGCGTGCTGTTTTGTCGCTGTGCTGTTTTGACGCCGTGCTGTTTTGGCACGTGCTCTTCTGTCGCTGTGCCGTTTTGACGCTGTGCTGTTTTGTCGCATGCTATTTTGACGCGTGCTGTTTTGTCGCCGTGCTGTTCTGACGCTGTGCTGTTTTGACGCGTGCTGTTTTGACCGTGCTGTTTTGTCGCGTGCTGTTTTGTCGTGTGCTGTTCTGTCGCGTTCCCGTCGAACAGGGCAGTAATGAATATAAAGAAATCTACGGTCACCGATTTTGATCTCTTTTTAGATCTCACCACCTCTGAGTTTAGCACGAGGTTCGCGAGCCCAAACTTAGGTATGCACGTTTGGAGTTTAAATCTTCCAATGTGTCCCAATTGCGCTGGTTCTTACTTACACCGCCTGTACTAAATTTTACAAAGCAATGTCTTAGACGCTACGGCATACTTTAATATTTGTTCTTGTTGCCACCCGTGCCCAGCGATGAGCCAAGATTCATTTTTTCTTTGTCTAAAGTTCATAAGAAAAAATTCTATCAATAAACGTTTCGGAATAATGTAAACTAATCATTTCTTCACACGCTGTATGTATTCCCTTCTCTGAAGTTGATTGCAATCAGCGGAAGCACCATTTCTAAATAACAAGAGCACGATCTGGCATAATAATATTAAAAGATAGCCTCATCATGGGAATGAGTAATTTACTGGCCTATCATCAGAAACGTTTGATCATTGTGCTAAAAAGTGAGTGTGAAGGTTAAAGGGCACCGGAAAATACGACTTGTCTTGCCCTTTTCTTAATAACGCGCAAGTTCCGCTTTTGTAAGCAACCTCTTGACATCCTATTTAAAACAATAACACGCCAGACCTTTTAAACATACCCCCACTCGCTCAATCAATATGCTTAGAAATTCCCATTGAACAAACGCCACGATTCTAGGTCGAGGCACACTTAGCATTTTGCCGTCCAAAGCAGTTTTTAAAAGTACCTGGGAAATTTTATTTATGTCGGATACGAGATTGTGGTCGGAGTCCAGTGTGAATAATAAGTGATTCCCAGGTGATATTAAATACTCATGGGTACAAATAATATACAACTTATTTCAAACCGGAAGCACGGTTTTCAGTCTGTTTAGTTATTTCATTGAAAGACAAATTGTACTTTGAAGATGACTCAAAGATATCTGTGAAGCTCACATAAATTCTGAACTCTAAAAGCGGTGTTTCATGACCAATATCTGTAATGACGTCCTCTTTCAAGGGAAGCTCTAGGTTGACTAAGGTTGAAAAGTTTCGGCGTCAACCTAACCAGCCTCCGAAATTTTCCGCCTCCAAATTTCATTACTCTTGGCAGCTGCTTGCTTTGCCTTTAGATATGTCCGCCTCCTATTCTAGGCTTTTTTCTAGCTCACTATCGCGTGTATTATATTATAACTCTTTATATCAATCTGTCTATAACAACTTACGACGAAAGTTCTTCGGTGGCTAAATTAATTGTTCTTGAGGTTATTTCCCGATAATAAGAAGAATCGAAGAATTGAATATTAGCACATCTGTCGCGCTTGGACGAATGCGGTGGGTTGTCTTTATTATGAATAATTTTGAAAATTCGCTTTATGTCTTCGTAATAACATTAGGGCTTCATTTGAGATTTTCAGATACAGATTTTCAAATTGGTGCTTAAACCTATTGCTGTCATAATTCAACCAATGTTGGCACTTTTATTTTTAAGCGGGACTGCGCCATACTATTTGCTGATTAAACAATATAAGATGGTAGTGGTACATACCGTGTGCAACATCACGTTTAGATATGTTAAAACGGAAGACTCTGGAGGAGGGTTTTGCATCCTCGAATCCAGAAACGACTTGTCGCAGACAAGGGTGACACCCACTTTCATACTTGGTCGGTTCTTTGTATATGTAGCTCCTAAAAAATCGGAACGTGGAAACTTAACGTTGTTCATGAAAGAAATTCCCCAATTTAAATTAAAAAACAAGAAGGAAACAATTTCTCTCAATACATTGTTATGCAGGTTATCTGATTTATTTCAAAAGGTTTTCTAAAGAGTTCGCGAGTTAGTAGAGCGCCGTCTTTACCATGTATTTATCATTCCGGGGCTACATTAAACGAGGGACAATCGATATCGCTAAGTTGTATAATTAACTAGAATTTTTTATTTAACATTTTATTGCTTGTTTTAGGGGTCACAATGGAATTGCAGTGTTCATATCCATTATTATAAGAGGACAAACTAATTTACAAAACAAATTGCAAAAAGGTAACGTTTTTTTAGATATTAATTGATCAATTTTCGTAATTAATCGCACATTTAGAAAAAATTGCGCGCCAAAGGATCGCACCAAGCTCTGCCCACACTGACGCTTGTAAGAGTGAAGTGGTAGTTTATGTCACGTTGTCACTTGTATTGTCAGCGCACTGAGCAAGGACGCGCTGCCGAGATATATTCCGTTTCACAATAACTATACTTCGTTTCAGCTTGGGTCCAGACGCAGCTGATGCTACGAGCGCGAGCGTGTGGCCGTGAATAGTGCTTGTATTGCACGAGCGCGCGTGCTTGGCAGGGACGCTGGAAGCCCGGAGCTCGCGCTTGTAGCATCGGCTGCGTCTGGACCCAAGCCGAAACGAAGTAAAGGCGAACTGTGGTGGCTATGGCACCCGCGACCTAGTATAAGCGTCAGATCAAAGCGCCTGACATTACGTCAAGCGAGTGCTTCAGTTTACTATAGACTGGCCGTGTGCCTTCGTCCGACGCTGTTATTCCGTCCCGGGAAAAGCAGCTTCCACAGTTCGCTGAGTTATCATGAAACAGAGCATAATGAGGACATGCGGTTGTTTTCTGGATTTTGACATTTGCCGATTTATTCGCCTAAAGAGCGACATTGGCTGCACTCAGAGAATTCCAGGAAAGTGGACAGTTAAGTGCCCATTTGAAATACAAAACACGTCTCAAAATACCCACACACGTGTTTCCATATCGAGAATGGCTGTAAGGAATATCAGGACTCTGCTGCGCATGTTAGCAGCTTTCTTAGATGTTGTAAATTAATACCCTTCTATTGGAAATTCAGGTTAACCATTAGGATCTTTGGCAAGAGCCTAAAAGGATCAAAATCACAATACATTTTTGTTTTTTACAACTATATTTAGTAACAACTTCTTTTCACAAAAAGTTAGTTACGCGTAAAACCTGCCTTCACCGTGTGTTGGCCAAGGAATCTAGGTCCCAAGAGTCTTCGATCTCTGTGTTAACAGAGAGGACACGTAATGCTTGGAGGTGTCCTATAAGCAGAAATATCTCGCCGTAAATTAATATAGTCAACCTCTGGCAAACACATTGTGTGGTGAACTTTAGGCACAACCAAAGGCGAAGTTAACAAGAACAATGACACAATGTGTATTGCAAAGATATATAATGTTCAAATGTTTCAGTGCATATATTTCGAACTTTAGCTCAAATAAATAATGATTGAAATAATTAATGTTTTTACACACTCCTGTCTGGGAGACTGGATCAAGATGCGGCCTAAGTTACCTGACAGGGCTTCACTACCTTTACTTCGCTACAAACGTTTCAGGGCACATTACTATCATTAGACGATGCACAAAAAGTTTCATATTCGTACCGTGTACTCTGACCATAAGGATACAAAACAGAAATTTTTGAACATTTTTCAGCCTAAAATGGGACTATTTAAATATTGTACAAAATAAAGTCGAAAAGAACAGAAGACAGAACACAGCCCTAAAATAATAAAATTCATATCTCAGGTCCGTCTAATGTGTGGCCTTATCCTGCCTTTAAAATCTGCAAAGAATGGCCACAACATTTTGGAAACTTTAATAATATTTTTGATGCAAGATGAGTAGTGTTTTCAATACTGCACTTTAAAACGTACTGCACAAAGTCTTTCTTCTTCTTGTTGTTTTTCACTTTGTAAATAAATATAGGTACTTTCAAGTTATAACACAGTTTGACCGTAATAATATTATGGGTTAAGAAGAAATATATGAAATCCTGAGAATTTAAACTGTGATTGCATCAAAGAGTTCTTATGTTTTGAAAAAGAGTCACTTCGAGGAAATACAAGGACGTGAAAAAGAGTACGCTACACATCTAAATAAACACAAATCCGCGAAGATATACTCTTCGCATAGTATATTTCTCTGCGAAGAGATATGTACCCTCTGGGGACTGTAAACACTTATCCAAGGGCATGAATACAAACTTATCCGAGCCTACGCAGAAAACGTCTTGTGCAGTTCTTTTGCAACTTGTTTGGGACCACAGTCTTCATGATAAATTGCTCGAACAATTCAAATGGACTCCATCAACCCTACGGTCGCAACTTGTTATATTTACAATATTTGTTTTACTGTAGGCAGCGAAAGTTTTACGTTCTTGCTTTTTCATTACAGAACATTTTGGAACAACCACCGGCTGAACACGCTAACGCTTTGCGTTCCGTGGGACGTGACTCATTAGAGCCACAAACTTTATCTCAATGATACCTGAGTAGCGTTGAAACATAGACGCCAGCACAACACTCCTTCCTGTTTCACTATTGGCATGCTCCCAGGGGAGTACCTGGTCGGAGGTCCGCATCTGCGCATGCAGTGTCGAAGCACAAGTTATGTTCGGCGTTCAGTCTCAGGTGAGGACCTTGCATGCTACCGAAGTAGAAACTCCTTCGGTCATGCCTTGTATGGGAACATCAGGTTCCGAATGAGGTAAATCAAGGGTGCCGCTCTTCGAGCTACAGCTAGTGATTTGAAATTACTTGAAATTCCATCCCTTGGCACGGTGACTACTTCTGCTCTGAGGTCGTTTTGAATCCTCTCTGCTCATCAAAAAAGCAAAAAAAACACAGTTTTACGAATTAACGTCATCCGCTTGCACAAAACAACACTATTTTATTCTCTTATAATTGAGTGTCTATGCACTCAGTTTCTCTAAAACATCACCCGATTCCATGCTGTAGTCGCGGGGCGTGATACCCGGACGAGAACTTGACTGCCTGCTTCAAAAGTTCGCAAATATTATTTTTGTTTCTGGTCGGCGCTGATATTAGCTTATCGTTGGCTACCTATTATCGGTCCCTCAATGCCTGAATGTATGACGCTGAGCCGTGTCATAGGCTTTCACTGAAGAATCATATCGGCTGTAGTTGAATTGGTTTATTTCTTTTGGAGTGTTTAGGAATGCACAGGAAACTGGTTGATCCGATCTTGTATTGGTATTTGTACACCGTTCACTGGTCGTTGACTGCCTTTCCTTAGGACTCTGCAAACTCTGCTGCCACAAATGTATCGCAGCAAATTTCCGTTTTTTGTTACCACCACATTTCTAGTCCAGACGCGGCAAAATCCCTTCCCGGATTCTAGTTTCTAACCTTTGTAGTAAAATCACTCTTGATAAACACTTCTACCCAGCTTGAGCACGCAGCTACAAAAATTAAAATTAGTTGTAATGCCGGCACGCAAATTCAATGTGAATCTTATGAAATTTGCGGGTTGGCCAAACACACTTGAAAAAAAAAAAGGCAATTTGGTTGTCCGATCCGCGTTGGTTCAAAAGTGCTGTGCTATTCACAGCGTTCCAAGCATCGTTTCAAGGTCACCCCAGGTGACTACGTGAAATCATGTTCATCGCTGTAATACTTGGCTGTTCTTTATAAGACTACGGTAAAACGTGCGTTCATTAAAAAAAAGTTTCACTGTTTTTTGTAATGGTCACCATGAGCTGGTTAGGTCCTTCCTAAACGGTTACCAGTCATTCCTGAGGATGTTATCCACGTGGTCAGCCAGCGCCGCCCAGTAGGCTTTCGTCCAGGACCAGTTCGGTAACGAGTCGCTCTCCACCGGAGAGGGGTTGAAGGGTTGCAGGAATAGGAAAGAGGGCGGATTTGACTCTGTTCTTAAATATGAAGCTTACCCATCGATGGTGTGTGCTTTTAGGGTATGCACAGGAATGGGAGGTGTTCCAAGGTTGCCTTCTAAGTAATGAGTAAGGTGTGCAAGGTACATGTATGTGTCATTTAGATAATCGTTAATTATGTTCTCGCAGCTTAGAATTTTACTGGAGGTAGTATAGCCTTCAATTTTATCTTAGCTCTTAGAAGTGCATGTTCAATGTTTGCATAATGACTTCAATAACCATAGGGTCTTAGATAACTACCCACGAAATCGCAAGCAGGGACTGATTATTTAAGGTTGAAAGGTTTCAGATGAGCCCGGCCTTCCTTGCAGAGGGGGCCCCGGACTGGCAAGAAAAAGATGGAGGCTTTCATAGTGTGGCCTGCATAATATACTACTATACTTGCAGCGGTCAACATCTATCTGATGTACTAGAAAACAATATTAATTCAAACTCTTGATAGCTGCATATGTACACGCTTTTTACTAAGACGTTTCTTAATGTTGGTCAATTTTATCAGAGGCCCGATGGCCCTTTGGATGCAACACCGCGCGACCGAATTTATTTCAACGAAACTCTGGAGTTACGAGCAGCGATGTAGAGAGTTCGAGCTAGTTTGGGGAAGTTTAATATGGTGTAGATGTATCAGCGCGTAAAAACGATGACTAAGTTAGCACTATCAGAGAAAGATATGCTTTTCTTACTATGAATATGTAGGGGCTGCCGGCGATGTAGTGATCGATGAAGCCCTTTGTGACGAACCAGTCTGGGTGGCGTAAGCGTGGTTGTGTGTGCCTTTTATGTTTTCCTGGTTTATGTTTTTATTATTGAACATTTAGTTGCGAGTCAGCTCTCCTCCAGTCTTGTTTGTTCCATGCCATAGTTTTCGTTTTTACGCGCTGTTACACCTACACCTTGTTACGAACGAGTATAACATTACTTGAAGAGGCCGAGGTGGCAGCATGCCACTGTGCTACCGAAAGAAAAAAATCATAATGAACATTAACGTGAACCCTACATCATTGCACGTTTGCGCTACACTTGTGACAATTTTTTTCTTTTCAACCGGCTTCAGAAACTGACGCCTTCTCGAATTGCAGTTTCGTCCGACTCCTCGAAGGCTTCAACATAGCTTACAATTATATATAAGCAAGGACCTCTGGATTCACCACTCATTTTCTCTTGTGTGAAGCCTCATTGCTGCAAGACAGCCAGTGGTACAAACGTTTTCGTCCTAGTACCGTTTGTTTTATTCTAGTAAAAATGTATAAGACTATTATCTCGTTACGGGAGCAAATTTTGAGGTGATGCATCGCCCAAGTACTTGATGATCTATTGTAAACCGGCAGTGTAAGGGCGTTCTATGGGCAGAGATATTTGTAAAGTCGCTCTTCGGTGAGAAAAGATACTAACCGTATGCTTTACTAAATACGTAAGAAACATTCCAAAAACGCCAGAAACGTTCCTAAATAGTCGAATATGACACGCACCGATTGTGTTGAAAAATATTGGATTCTATAGTTCTTCATTGTTTTGTTCAGTATCAGACGCAGTGGCTATGAGCATAAACGCCAAACGAACGACGTCAGGATTTTATCAACTGTATTCAGGTCAGATTCTGGCCTCCAACTCTTTGGACAAATTTTTTTATCTGTTGTTGTCAGCCTTCACAAGAAAATGCGGTGGCTTATTTATTTTCGGCGAGCAGTATTGAACATGAAGGATATAACATCTGAATTTGACGAAAGCTAATTACAGCATGCATCGTGATTTGCTCATCGATACTTGGATTGTAAATGATATTCAGGTGGCTGCACCTTTAACTTGCCTGTCATGCTTGCTGCCTTCTAGTTGTGTGAACACGAACATTTCCTCTCTTTGCTTTCATTATCCGTCGGGAAAACAACTTGGAGGACGCTTAATCTTCACCTCTTAGAGTGGAGCGTGATAGCAAAGCATATAAATATTTAAACTACCGCTTGTTTTCAAACCGTGAATGCGTGCCTTGCTTGCAAGCGTGCAAGCGTGCCTTGATGTACCGTGGACGGTTGATTGTTTTTGTTTTTTATGCAAGCAACCTGAGGCTATTGAGTACTTATTCATTTTTGGCATGGGTGCCGTATTTGTCTATGATGTGCTCCAGCGCACGCTAAAGAAAGAGCTGTGTATCACCCCGTCTGACATTCGTTTTTGAAAGTCAAGAACAATGACTGCGTGCCATTTTATATGTTTGTTCTCTTTTTCGGTTTTTGTAGTAGTTGGCGCTCATGCATGGCAGTACGGCATACCGACCCCACTGCCAAAGAAGTTCACTTTTATTTCTTCTCACTTGCAAAGAAGGTCGAGAGTGTTTTTTCCATGCGCGAGCCTAAACCCGATTGGCTACGACTTCGTAAAGCGCCTTTGGAGATGAGAGCCGTTTAACGTGCCCTGCGGCAGTCCTGCAGCGCATTTTTAAATGGAATTTGACATGTGTTGTTTGTGTTGCCATTAAGAAACAAAAAGTGCCTTGCGTGGCCTAGTCAGTAGAGTGTGTGGCTAGCAACCGAAGGGTCGAACACACGATGCATACTTGTGTGTTCGAATCACGCTGAAAATTCTTAAAATTTATTTTTAAGGAAAATTATATACTTCATAGAGTGAAATCATTCGAGATATGTGCGGCAAGTGTGTGTGCCTGTGGTTTTTGTGTATGCACATATTTGCATGTAGTTGTTTTTTTGTTTCCATTTGCCAGTACTTTTTACTCTAATACTGTTGTTTTCTTTATTTTTTCTCCCACGCTTTAAAGTCATAGCACTGCAGGTATCCGAAAAAATTACGTATGTATTAAATCACTTCCGATCCACGAGTGACGTCATGTTTCACGTGAGCGTTGTGGGTTGTTTGAAATTCCCGCTCGAGGTCATGTGGCTGTGACGTCATAAACTATCGACCAATCAGTATTTTTGCGTCCGCGATTTTTTCGTAACGCCAACGACGCCGCAATTTCTGCGACACGAGCACCTTAACGCTATCCCGTTAAAATGTCTTGCAGTGTTTATTGCAGCCTATGAAGCTACCGGCAAGAAGGTTCTGATATATGCTGCAGGTGAGTACAATTATCTCAGGTATCAGTACGGCGCCGTATATTTCTGCATAAAAAGCTATGAGATTACCCTGAGCGCGTCGTGTCTTGTACTGACATGTGGCTGCTTGGTTCTCTAAAAGCCCGTTTTTTTCAATCTTCCTGTAAAATTTAGCAGATGTGAAAACGTACATAAATATGCATAGTGTACTTTTATTTTGATATTTAAATTCTAGTACTGCATGGCATAACCAGACAGCGTTAATGTTTCTTGGCAGTTGTGTTCAACTAATCACAACAGGTTTTTTTATTATAGGGTAGCTGTTTGACAAAATGTATCGATTTGATCAATGTGTATCTGAAAAAGTTAGCCAGCACGAGATCCTTATTGTTGTGCACTGTTGGAAGTAACCTCTTCCAGGTAACGACGTTGGTGGTAACGCGTCAATGATTTCAGTAACGTTCTAACGTACTCCTTAAGTCGTATATGAGTAACGAATAAAGTATTTCTTTACTATTTTACAGTATCATCTAACAACTAACGCTAGCCTCTGCTTGTTACTTTTGAATATATTTTCTAGTGTTCATTTGAAACATTATTCTCATTATGTGCACTATGCAGAAAAGGGAGGAACATTTGCGCAGGGTCATTTCAATATCCTTCAGTGAAAAAGTTCTAATGCTGCAGCCTCCAATGCTAAGGCTCATACCAAGCCCAAAGGTTATTTTCTGCACGGAAATTGGTGCCGGGCCAGGAACATATTTTAAAGGTACGCCTTTTTAACAAGGCGGACATCATCCTTCTCAAAGATCACTTTCACCATACCGTAAAGACGCAACCGTTTTGCTAGAACAGACGTCCTTCCGAAGGTGAAAATTTCTGGCAGCTCGGAGATTTTGACGGATTGAGTTAAGTTCGCTGGTTACCCTTCCCGAGTTAAAACAATAAGACCTCTGTTTCATGAACTGCGACTCCAGCGAGAAAGATTAAACGTTCGAACACCTGTGCCTTAATCACATTCCAAAGTTGTTCACTGTGCAAAAGTCCTCGACCGTCGCTGACAGATGTTTTGGTCTGAAGCCCTCCCTATTGAAAAATCCGGCAAAAACTTCCAGTGACATTTGGTGGAAACTGGTTAATTCCACTCATTTGCACCAGAAACCAGCGTAGTTTACCTGTTTTTTGGTGGAAATATAACCGGCCGCCATTTTCAGTTACCAGATTTCGGTGGACGTTTTACCAGAGCCACTTTCGGTTCAAATCCGGCAAAAACTTCCAGTTGACATTCAGTGAAACTGGTTAATTTCCACTCATTTTCACCAGAAACCAGCGTTGTTTACCAGTCTTTGGTGGAAATATTACCGGCAGCCACTTTCGCTGAACGTTTTGCCAGAACCACTTTCGATTACCCGTCGCTGGAATCCTACCGGAAGCCAATCTCGTTTTCCGCACACCGAACTTCACTGGAAGCCGACGCAAGGGAACGGCTAAAGGCAAGGAAGCCAAGACGAGCAGGGGGACTGAGTTTGTAATGGTGGCCGCCAATGCAGTGGCATTCTCTTAAGTGCGTGTTTTAGCTCAAGACGACGTTGCAATCCTGAAAGAAGTGCGTGCAGCGAACTGTTTTGACGATCCAAGAAGGTGAGCAGCGATCGCCGGCAACTTGCTATTTGCGACAGGCAAAAGTCGGGGCCAAAGCAGGTACGAGACCACTCGGGCGGCATTCTCATAAGTGCGAGTTGTAGCTCGGGACGACGTTGCAATCCTCAAGAAGTGCGTGCAGCGAACTGTTTTTTACGATCCAGAAAGGTGGGCATTTTCACCCGTTTTCATCCGAAACCATTTACCAGTCTTTTCTAGAATATTTGCCGGCAAACAGATTTCGCTGGAATTTCACCGGCATCGGGTTTCCAGATTTCGCTGGAATGTCACCAGCAGCCCCTTTCGTTTACCAGACGACCCGGTTTTGAATCTTGCCCGGAACGGGTGACTCGCTTCCCTGTTTACCGAACTTCACTCGAAGCCGACGCGAGGGGAGGGGAAAGCCGAGACGAGCCGGGGACTGGTGTGTAATTATGGCACTTCGCACCAAGGACGAGTCCCCGCGCACCTCTTTTCCTCGCATTGGGTTCGTGGGAAAAATGCGAGAGGGTCGTTTTGCTGACTTTTTGTTTTTTGTAGAAAACCGGTTTCATCGTCAACGAGCGACGGCCGCCATGAAATGAACACTCTGTCTCGGCTTCTCGTTCCATATGTGCTACCTCTATCTTCCAGAGCAGCTGGGTGTGCAGATGAAAAGAAAATATTTTTCAGTGACCTGTTTCTTACGCCTCTTTGTCCGTCTGGCTTCAGAAGCATCCAGCGAGCGAAAAAGACTGTGCCCAAGATTTCTCAACGTCGGCGGATGTTCGTTTCGCGCGTTCGTGGTTTTCGCTAAGCCTGCTACTGACGCTTGGTGCACCCGTGGCAGCGGCATCAGGGACTACATTGTGAGTGTGCCCGGGATTTCTCAACGGCGGCGGATGTTCGTTCAGCGCGGTCGTGGTTTTCACTGAGCGTGCTACTGACAGTGTGCATGTGTCCGCCTGGTGCACCCGCGGCGGCGACATCAGGGACGACATGGTGATCAGTGCCCGTGATTTATCAATGGCGGCGGATGTTCGTTCCGCGCGTTCGTGGTAACCGCTAAACGTGCTGCTGACAGTATACGTTTGTGAGTCCGTCCGGTGCATCTGCGTGGTTTTATTAGTTGATCTACCTTACGTCTAGGAATTTACCCAGCGGCAATGTGAGTATTTTAAAATATATTTTTTTTTGACAAAGGACTCGGTTGTTTTTATTTGGTCAGATTGCTTTTGTCTACAGCTGTGCAAATTGTTGCACTGGTATCGACCCTGTTAAATAAATACATGGAACCTTCTGGTCTATATGGACTAACCACTTTAATGGTTACCGAATCGTCCAGCATCTGGTAAACATACACCAACCACTGTTCACAGGCTTTCTCCTAAGAGCCTTCCGTTGACGTCAGAAAAAGGAAGGAAAAAACACGGTAAATTCCGGCCAATCTTCAATAGTTTGCCAGAGTCTTTGCTGAACTTCTCATACTTTCGTGTGGAAAAACAGAATGTAAGAGAATGGTGCCTGACGCTCGCTCAATAATAATTATATAATTACTTAGTGTGTATTCGTTGCCCATATTCCTAGATTATTGTTGTTTGTTTATTTTGTTTCTTCCTGTGTTCAGTGTCACGGTATTCTGTTGGCTGCCTGGTCCCACATACAAGCATCTTTGCTTTCGTGGGCCAGCACGCACACATGTATTTGTTTAAAGATAATAAAGATATTATTATTATCTGGTGATCTTTTGGTAAATTCTGGCTTTACTCGAAGTGAAAAGAGTCCCATAATCCAGTAAAATAGACTTTTACTGAAAATACACATCCGGTAAGAAACCGGTAACATTCCTGTAAAACAACCGGTGACATTCCGGTAAACTACGGCTTTACGGGAAGTGGAAAGAGTCACATAATCCAGTAAAATAGACTTTTACTGGAAATTACTTTCCGGTAAACATATTTTTCAATAGGGCTTCCAACAATGGTAGCCTTCCTCTTCGACGAGCACTTTCGCCATACCATAAAGTATCGCCGAGAACGTTGAGAGAACAGTTCGGAAAGCGAATCCCTCAGTGCGCTACTCGCTATAAGCAAGCTTGTCTTTCTTTGTTTATTTGACCAGCTTAATTTTTTTTCATTTTGAGTTGGGCGGAAGGTCACGGTGATGCGACCACGGCTTTTTGTTCAAGGGGCTGAATGATCGGCCCCAGGTATAATCCGATAAAAGACCCCAAGAGTCAAATAAAGAAGCAGTTTTGTTCTTTTTTGTTTGCGTTTTTGTCTCATTTCTTCGTTTGTCGACAGTGTGCGACGTAACGAAATGTTGCTTTGAGGCACCTACCATTTCTGAGACACACTGATCCTAATACAGCCTTTCCTGTGAAGTCAGGGCTTTGAGCCAGAGTTCCTAGTAAAACGTCCGAATCCTCCGGTTCCGGAAGAGCTGTATAGAGGAAAGCGGTAAAGTTGTCTGTTGCTAACAGGAACGCTGCTCGGCGAGTATCTGCTCCCCGTAAGCTGAACTGTTTCGCTGTATGCCAGCTGCCCGATTTTCGTATTGCTTCTGCTCTTGTGAAAGTGCACGTGATGCGTCGTGCAACTCCCCTAAGCAATCGACGCAATGATGGCATAAGGACTCGAAACGAGAAATCTAAGGTTTTTTTTTTTTTAGCTGATTTGCATCAGTAAATGTTTTCAGCGGTTGGACTCATGGCAGAACTTTGTGGATGAGTGTAGATAGGGTTTTCAGGCGGAGATGGGGAGAATGGTCGTGGTAATACTTACTGGTAGCTTTCATGAGCAGAAAAGCGGCATTATCAAGGATGCACGCATGGGAATTTTGAGGTTACCGCAGTCATTGAGGAAGTTGAAGTGCGGACGAAATCCTTTTTGAGATCACTTTAAAGTGGATACATTCCTTCATACAGAATATGGCAGGCTGTTTTCGTTATTTTTATTGTGGTGGTGAAGACTTATAAGACTTATAAGGTGAAAACTTATCAGGCTTTTGGAGCCGGGTGGCATCTTGTCTCAGCCGCGATCCTATGGAACGTCACGTTCCGTAGTATCCAGGTAGCATTGGGTCCTCGGCTACACCGTTGGAGTGCGATGGGCCTCTTTGCCCCTTAGGTTCTGTAGGCGCAGATCCTGAGTAGGGGCACCTGCAGGAAGGTCGGAGACGGTCGTGGCGGCCTCAGACAGACTCATGCAGTGCTTCCCTGAGTGGCGCGTCGGCACATTTCAGTCAGGTGCTTTCTGAACTCGTCCCAGTGGATAGTCCTCGTCTTTAGTCGGCTCATCTTACCTGACTCAACAGAAACACAATATTAACATAGATGGATAGATAATCGCTGCCCCATCAGTGAAATTTAACCTGCCACAAGCCGCCCCTGATGAATGTAAAAGCCCAGGTGAGGTCCAGGTTGGTGTACGTTGTCCTGAAATACGCCCCGATTTCGCTGGATATTTCACAAATTGGGCGACGTTCGTCACGGAATTCCGAAAGGATTATCCCCAATTTACCTAGAAATACAAATCAAGGAAGAACTCCACCGTCTAACCCAACACCCATAAGAGAAGCCTATTCAAGTTTTATATGTCATCCTAGCATAATTCAGGCGGCTTGGAGAACCAGTCACGCGCGCCACGAACGTCAACCGTGTGCTTCGTCAGATGAATAATCAAATCCCTGACTTTGTGGGTTGCAAAGTTTCCGCTAACATGTAAGAGCTAGCCTAGGTGGCAGAAGTTTCGTGGAGAGAACTTGGCGGTGCTAGGCGGCGCTAGCCTAGCACAGGTGTGGCGCGGGACCTGGCCTTTCACACTCTTTCGACGTGCGCCGTTTAACCAGCTGTCCTGCCGGCGGTTGCAGACCGCAGCCCTCGCAAAAACGGCAGCGGCGGCTTGTCCTCGGTCAACTATGGCCACGACACCCGCTGGCTCCTCAACCGTCCTACTGCAGGGTTTGGTTTGTGGCCACATAGGCACCCAGGGCTCCACTCCATGCACCACGTGTCTCCAGCCTGCAGTATGGCCCTGTACGGGGTGGCGTTTGGCTGCAGTGCCACTAGTGTGCTGAAAATGGGACACATGGCAAACCAGTGCCTCATTAACCGACCACTGGGTCCACCGGACTGCGTACGGTGCAACCAGTCAGTCCACGCGCCGGTATCGTGCCCTGGAAATGGACGCTGGTAGGTGCTCTCCCGGCTGGCATCTAAAACGCCGCTCTGCAACTGGCAACCACTGCGGGGGAAATGAGTCATTGTTCCACTTGCAGATTTCGGGTCGTTTTATTTGCAGCGTTGTTAGACGTCTGCCCCAGCCAGCATAAGCCTGCTGCGTATGGCAGCTGTGATAACTTTCCAGGCTACGGGAGAAAACAAGAAAAACAGGGCGTCCGAGTCTTACGCCGGGCAACTGGATGGTCACAGTGCACCACATCACTCGGATGTAAAATTGATTGGGCAGGTGGCTCCAGACTACAACAAGCTCTTTGATTGCGTAACCTGTGCCGCAGCATCATCCTAGGGAGAGACTTCTTCACCGTTTCCTGCGTTTCGGTGCATGTTGCTCTTTGTGGATGATCTGTTAGCACCGAGACAATTTGTTATACCGTTCGCAAGTAACACAAATTTTAGCAGCACATTTTTGGCGGATTAGGACTACTGTCTAGACAGCCTGTTCACAGAACAGCCAATCTCATCTGCGGTATCTCACCACTGTAGTGCAGTGTTTCATAAAGAACCAGGACCCGTGATCAACTTGTGTAAAAGAAATATTTAATGAGTTCCAGCTGGACTTAACCAATGTTCCTGTCTGCACACCACAATATTATTAATATCAATATTTGTTCCAGGCTGAGGAAAACCACGACACAGCAAAAAGGGTAGTGCCTTTAACGTATACTGCCTGCTGTACCGTTCAAGCTTGGTTGACGGTACCTTGGTTGATGGATGTTTTGAGAGATTTATATATATGATGATCAAAATGACGTTTGAAGGTGGAAGTAGGTAAAAAGCAGGGGTGTTTGTTGATCACTGACAAAGCGCATGATGGACACCGGTGACGAGAGGCCGGCCCGTTGCAGGTTGCGCCCGGTTAACGCCCGAAAACAGAAGGTGATAGAACGCTGTATCCAGTGCTTGCTAGAGCAAGAACTAACATCCCGGAGTTCATGGTCTAGCAAGCCAGCGGTCGTGGCCGAGAAAACAGGTGGATTACGGCTCCATGTGGACTACCAACCGCTTGAACCCTAACACTGAGATCAAGGTAAATCTCAAACCGAGCACTTATTGGATCCTGGCGAAGCTTGGAAGTGCGCAATGGTTCTCAAGCTTCGATTTGTCGCAATAATTCTTCCAGATTTTTGGTTGTCGAAGAGCACGTACCGAAGACCGCATTTATCTACCATCAAGGAACTTTTGAATTTACCCAGATGCCCTTTGAGTGGCAAGGGGACCGACGGAATTCCGGACACTGGTGAAGAGGGTACTGCAAGGCGTCAACCGCAGCTTTTGTAAGGCGTTCTTATATGACCTGCTGATGGTAACCTGTTAGCATTGACCCTCACACTATAGTCAATAGAAATCGAGCTGCATTAGTTATACAATAGTATCTTCTGTACCCATTAATTACACTCGGCTTGGCCCTTTCAACTTTTCACTGGTCCAACCTACAGCCGCTTGAAAACAAATTGGGTTATGTGGACACTTTTACAGCCTAGAACGTAGTCTGCCTCAACGGGAGACATGTCTCGTGGCAGATAAAATACCGACATTGCCGTGAATGACCTTACGAGCTAGGTATGGACCGGCCATAGGGGGCAACTGCCCTTGGATATTACTACCAGGTGGGATTGTCATGCGCTGACGACACCAAGCGGCAACGCTGAAAGCTACACCACCCTTGGCCGTGCAGGAACTCTTGACGTCATGAGCGCGATATGCCTTGCGCTTCTCGCTGACCGACTTTGAAGCGAGAGGTAAACAGCCTCGCGGTTACGCTATTTCGTTTCTATATTCCTTGAAAAAACATTGAGAACGAACTTATGAAAACAAATCGGCAAATCATCTCGCGATCTTGTCCGTGAGCCTGCACATCGATGTTCGCCGGCTCGCTTATACTTAAGATAATTACATTGTAAATGGCTTTTGAACTGTCTGGGAAACAGGAGTATACCACCGTACTGTATGGACTCTCAAGAAAGACATTTTCGTCCAGAACAGGAGACAATCTCTTGCAGCTCGGTGTCGTCTTTGCTGAGACCAGCGCTATGGTCGCGCATGAAGGTCATCGGATCATTCGCGAAAAAAACATCATATTTCATAAACACGTTTACGACAGGATGAAATCAGGCCTGTAGAGGTCTCAATAAATAAATAACTATATATATATATATATATATATATATATATATATATATATACCTTTATTAAATGTGTCCACAAACAACCACAGTGGTCTTCACTTTCGTACGCGCAATAAAAAGGTAAAACCAAGCGAACAATCAGGACCGATCAAAGGACGAGATAACATAGAATTGACGAGTGTAAGAGATGCACGGAAAGTACGCACGCTAAAGGGTGGAAGTGTGGTACCTTGACTTTTTACGGAAAACTGAAATGTCACTGAATATATCCAGGCCAGTCATCGTGTTTCTATTGAACGAAGTTTGCATACGAGACATTGGCAACACACCTCAAACTGAATGAACGTAAAATGTGAAATGTCTTGGAACACGGCAGGGAACGTAAAAATTAACACTTTCCAAGCGCAAATCGGTCACAAATTGTCTGTATCGCAATAGAAATGGAATAGAAACGTACAACAGCTTTGACATTAACAGTAACGGCATTTCGTGGTGTTCGTCGCACGGTAACGAATCCCTGAAACGCGTTCATATGTCATGAACTAACGAGTAACGCTCTTTCTTCACTCAAATTTTGTAACGCGTACACCACTGGTCCTGGTGCAGTAGTTTAAGGAGTGACACAATAACTAGCGGTCAAAAATGCGATCCACGATAGGTGGTAAAAACGTAAGTTTTCGCTTCGGCCGCTTCAAGAATTCATATCTTGAAAAACAAACAACGAAAATCGCCTAAGCTTGCCGTTGGATTCCCTCGCATTTGAAGTACGTTCTCAAAATATATTGTTTTATTAAAATAATACCTTGACCCAAACTCCAGTCTGAAGTGAGCTGAAAACACCCGCGCTTATAATAACTATACAGTGATCTCATACGGGAAGGTGTGCATCGCGCAAACGTGGAGATGTCTCAGACTTGTACTCTGGGAGCACCGCAGTTAGGTAACAGAAACCGCATGCTCACGTTTGGCATTGCACTGCCGTGACTGCACCTGAGCACCTTCACTAGAATGTGACACTCCTGTTGTATCACCATAGGGACCAAGAGGCTCGAGAAATTGTGGAGTCTCACAGAATAAGAAAGGAAAACCCAACCTGCGTGAGTCAGGCTTCCTTGGCATTGTTGGACAGTAAGATATAATTTTTAGATAGGTGAAAATTGCTCACAAAATTACATGACCGAAAGCACCCAATTCTGTGATGCGTAGGCGCCATTGCATCAGAATTAGAGAGGGATGCTTTTTATGGTTTTTTTTGCTGTTTATTTAGGATAATCTTAAGTTTTTAGTCAGGGATTGCATCATCCACTTCTTTCCTCCGCACGCGTAACATACACGCTGTTTCCAAATGATCCCATTCCAACAATCCCAGGTATTTGTCCCTTGAGGTAAAAAAGCTGACTCACCTAAAATGACATAAGTAAAGGTAAGCATAATTCAAATGATTTTGACACGAATCATCATGTTTTACTGGAAATCTGACGTGCAAAGTTGGAATTAAAAAAAAAACTATACAGATATGTCCAAATCTATAACTACAGTTCCTCTAGAGAAATGTAGTGCTCGAAATAATAGTTTATGCCCCCTCCCGAGTGGGCTTTTATTACTTGGGTATGGTTTCTTTTTATCATGCCCTTTGAATATTTTTTTTATTTATTTCACACAACTGTTTACTGTAACCTTTAGGTTCGCGGACATGAGGCAAAAGGACAGATGTTAGCATGCGCAGTACACTTTCTAGTGAGCCAGCATGTCCCAATTCCTTTAATGCGACTGAGCTATCAATGTAATGTACGGAGTAGTCAGCGAACGACGCAGCACCCACATACATGCACAAACGCACACACGGTTAAACTAACTTATAGTGTGCAATACAACTTCGTGGTCTATTGGTCTTTTTTATACATGAGCTCCTTAGCAATGTTTTATAACGGACAGCTGCTCAATGTGACCTTTACGTTCGCAAACATGAGGCGAAACAATGAATGTTAGCATGCGCGGTACACTTAGCCAGCATTTTTACTTCTCTTGAACGGTTGACCAACGTAGTGTAATCGACAGAGTATGTTTAGCAAACAACGCCGCGCGCACACGCTCACAAGGGTACGGTTAAACCAAGAGATGCAAAATGTGCATAAACAATGAGGATGAGAGATGGCCATTCCAGACTTCTTTGATTCGCTCTTGGTCGCGAAATATCTCCCCAATACATTAAGTGTGGAGACTGGAAGGCGTGTCCAACTGCTGTATTTACCCCGTCCTTAAAAGTGGTCCCTCGATTTTCACCTGATGACTTTAAAGAAGCGTCGTGTTGCAGCAGGCTGTGATTCTGGCGGTTCCAAAAGAGCTGTGGTGGATGTTGCAGACGCCTGTTCTTACGCAGAAATCGCCCATTAGCTTGACAGTTCACGAAAATCTCTGCCGCCAAGAGTTATGATGCCGCGACGAGAGCGAAACTTCCATACTCTTGAACTTCCTACCGCGACTTCTAAAACCAACCGTCAGGAACGGACATCCGAGATTACGCACCGTACCCTGTAATGTCCTTTGTTGCCATTTCAGAACGACTTTTGATGTATGAGCAGGGGAGCTAGGACGCTAAAGACATCCGTCAAACGCGTGTTCGCAGGCGCCATTATATCACCATGAAGGCTCGGGTTCTCTATTGGGATTTCCTCACGAGGCAAATTTATAGCACAGCCAATATTACGTTCTGCCAGTGTCATGTTAGCTGGACGCGTGCAAAGCTGATAGGACTGCACGTCCCACATTCTGGTGTCGGCAAATATATGTTTTTCTGCAGAAGTATCTATAGATCGAAAAACAGATTGAAAGACACCTTGACGCATTCCGCGCAAGCAGTCACGCCAAGCCCCAGTCTTGTTTTTGAACATTTTATAGACTGTATATATTAAAAGTAACCTTGAAGACGCTGTAATAATAAAGAAGAAAGACAGAAAAGCTTTATACACCATGTTGTGATAAATACATTTTTATGTAATGGCTCAGACTTGATGAAGCGTAATCCCTATTTCCAACTTATTAGCCTTCATCTGTACGAATCGCATTGCGCTACGTCACAGAAATGTGCCCGCGGAGTGGTGCACCGTCGCCTCTCGGGGCCAATCTAGTGAGGTACTTCCGTCTCTGAATCTCGCGAGTCGCCATGTTAATAAACTTTCTCATCATTTCTTCCTATGCGCGTGGAGGCAGTATTTTCGAGATCGATCGACTTCCTTCACGCTGTGAAGAACTGCGGCGGCTACAGTAATCGGGAACATGAAAAAAAACAGATCTGCTAGTACTTGATTTATATACGTAATCGTCTTTATTCTGACTTAGGAGGAGCGGCAAATAAATAAGTTAATTCGTCGGAGGCCAAAATGGCCCAGATATGCCGGCAAAACAAATTTAAAAATAATATTTTTGTATTTTGCAAGCACGTCCCCAGTCGTACGTTCCAAGTACTGCGGTGCGCGAAACCAGTGGCCATGCTTGTATCTTTCAGGAACAACAAAACGACGCTAATAACCACTAAAAAGCACACACTTAATACTGCTAACCTGTCGGAATGCCAAAGCATTCGTATACCAGCTCATTCCTACATGCTACCCTCCGCGCTGACCTCGTCCGTGTAGCCTCACCGGAGCCTGCCCCGGCGGGCTCTGCTGGCTCTGCGGCCGGGCGCACCCTCTTACCGGCGGCCAGGCCGCTGCGCCGGCTTGGAGAGGGCTCCTTTGTGGTATGGCGTTCGTGGGAACTACGCTGTGCTCCAGCAAATGGGGTGGCAGCACTGACTACAGCCTTCGCTCCGTGGAACAGGCCAATTTAGGTGCCGTTTGGCGCGGCTTCAAATGCTGATAACACCGGTTCGTTCCATGGGAGAGTTAATACTTTCGCAATAATAAAAGCGCCAGGGAAATGGACAAGAGAGGTGACCACAAAGAAAGGCGACTCTCAACTGAACTTTAATGAGAAAACACACATAAATGTGTAGAAGTTAACTCACAGTAAGAACAAAATGTACTATGATTTGTTTTTTGTTGGATGTAATGACAGTGCATTGCTACCTTTTCCTTTTCCGGCAAGCCTGATGATAAAAGCCTCGAAAAACCATTTTTGGTTGTGTTTTAGTGCTTTCCTAAACTCTTTGTTCTTTTCCAGCTCAGGCTGACAGAAACAATGGTGGTAGTGCAACGCCAAGTTGCTTGAAGGCGTACGATTTGTTCAAAGGTCATTCTGTCTTTCTCTATAATTCAGACACCTGCCGGCTTGGCAGATGTAAACACGCCCGCACGTTGTCGAAATCTAATAAGCGACCGACGTGCCGGATTGCCACGTATTCGTTGGCATCCCTCTTGTCTGATGCGTCACTCGCTTTTTTGGTACTTATTGTGTGGATTTTCGTTTTGCAGGAATGAACCAACTAGCCCACCTTTTAATTATTTGCTAATAACTAATCGTCTACAAGCAAACACAGGAGTGGAGTGGCGAAATATGTTCATCAACACGGCGAAGCCCGGCTTACCGAAAATGTGAAAGGCGGCGCTAGGTGTCATGGCGGCTATGAGGGGGAATCAATCGACCAAATACTTATATACTGCCCTAGATTTGAAGGAAGTCGTTTGCAACTGAAAGTCAGTCTAGACATCATTGATAAACTACATTTCACCCTTATTTATGTCGATGTGGCCCTGACGCTTAGCATTAAAAATGAGTCGTAAACGGCGAGTTATAAAAGATTGCCAACAAACATTGTTCTCAACAATATTAAATTAACCTTTCCTAACAGCACACTACTGGGTGATTCAAGGAGACGCCAGGCTCTTGAAATCGACCTCAAAATTTGGTTTCTTAACCTATCGCGCTACGATTTTGTGCAGCGTTGCCCCCAGATGGTGCATTTTTTTCGTAAAATTTGCAAAGAGCGAACTTACCTGAGAAAAAGTAAAGGAAGAAAAAGTCTTAGCTCCTATGAAAACGCAGCGACGCCACCGGTCTTCAAACAACACGGCGCCGTTTCGCACGGGAGACAAGAGATGGCGCAAGCGGTTGTGACGCCAACTGCCACCAATGAACGAACACACGATGCCGAAAGCCGGCGTTCTTCAGCAGACAAGGAACTGCAGTTCCTTGTTGTTACCGCGCCTGTTTTTGTTTTTGCGACTGTCGACACCTGCGGAACGCGCGCCGCCTTTGAGTCGAAAAGATCGTCTGCTAAACACACCGGCTCTCGGCGCCGTATGCTCGTTCGTTGGGGGCGTTTTCTGCGCCATCTCTTGTCTCCCGTGCAAAACGGCGCCGTGTTGCTTAAAGACCGGTGGCGTCGCTGCGTTTCCATAGGAGCTAAGTCTTTTTCTTTCTTTACTTTTTCCTCAGGTAAATTCGCTCTTTGAAAATTTTACAAAAACAAAATGCACCATCTGGAGGCAACGCTGCACAAAATCGTAGCGCGATAGGTTAGAAACCGAATTTTGCGGTCGATTTAAACAGCCGGCCGTCTCCTTGAATTACCTAGTAGAATGGTTTGAAGCGAACCAAATGCCTGTTTAATATATTTTTTTAGAGGAGAACAATTTTAGGGAAATTTTAGTATTCTGCTGGCCGCTGGTACCACATTGATACCTGTATTAAGCCTTGATTTTTTTTTATATGCGAGAATACCAGTACAGCTATATATTCATATCAGTATTGCGATACAAAGATATAAATACAAAATCTGTTTTTTGTTTAAATACTATCTTATGGCATTTATTTTTGGCGAAATAGTGCCCGATTCATGATGGCACCTAATTAGCGGTTGGGTACCAACCGTTCCCCAAATCACTGATTCAAGAAGCGTTTTCTCAAACTACTGAAGCAGAACTCGTGTTCAAGCCGTCCTTCTGCTGTATCACACTGTGATATCAAAATCCGAATGCCTCTTGAGTATAGGTTGTGTCGGCCTGGTCTTCAAATAATGACTCTACACTTAGAACAATACTCTGATGCTCTATATAGAAACTCAGGTTCTAATGAGCAGGAAAAAGTCCAAGCAACACGAACACGTAAAAGAACTTACGATAGTCTTGACTGACAATAAGATAAGGAGGCCTCATACCATAAACTGCGGGACTCAGTAAGTGCATCGTCGCACGCGGGCAAACATATTCTCGATCTTAATAAAAATATGGGAGCGTCCTGGGTGACCACTTGTGATAACAGATTTGCCACCGTCAGGAACACTTGCACCGCGAAGTAGTTTAATTCCTTAAAACTAACTCGTTCAGTGCTAAGTTCAGGGTTACTTCACATCTTTAGAATTTAATCTTTTGCGATGAAGTTGGTTTCAATGTAGTATCAACATGTTCAATTTGAAGGCTTCAGGAGCATGAACGCACACCAGTGGGTGCTATGTTGCGCTTTGTGGACTCCCAGGAGACTTGGAAGAGGGAAGTGACGTCAACGACTAGAGCAAACGCAGATTGGATGTTGACAGAAGAAAACAAAATCAACATCCAATCTGCATTTGCTGCGTTGTTGACGTCACTTCCTCTCCTAGTCTCCTGGGAGACTGCGCTTCTTCTCTTATAGTTCAAAGCGAGGTTTTTGTGATCGAGTCATACTCTGGATAACAACCAAAGCAATACACTTTGTTGCGGCTAAATGCCGTATACTCACTCAAATACAATCCACTATCCTGAGTAACTCCATAGAATTGAAGGAAAGCCCTACCCACTTAAAAATCGTCTTGAAATAATCTCTCACGTAAAGATGCTCCAAACAAACCGGTATTGCATGAGGAAATTTAGGAACCTTGAGAAATTATAAGTCGTAAAAATTCAGAAAGACAATACTTCATTTTCGCTCCATGTTTCATTAGTAGCAGGTTATGATTATGTGTTATTGAGCATATAAAAAACATTGTAATAGTTTATATGGCTGCAATTAAAGCTCGAATCCTGTCAGTTTTGTTATTGCGACTTCGCATTCGCATAGTAGTATAATGTAGGGGTCTACAAATTATAGCCAGCACTGGAGAAGTTAATCAGACTCGTTTATTCCCATTTATTTCATTCTTTCTTTTCCACCCGTCGAGTCTCGATCGCCGTCGTCTTCTTTCATTACCAGGCTCACTTCACTTCCCCAGGCTTCAGAACTCATCCCTCCTGGGAAAATAGTGAAAAACGTTTCCAGTAGAGACAGTCGACGTCGTCTCGTTAGGCTCCGAGTACCAAATCATCATCAACATGTCTTGCTGTGCAGTTGTTTTCGCAATGCGATAAGGGCCAAAAAACTGGCGCTTGACCCCGGTATTAATTTTCTGACTAGAACGAGACCATCAACTTTTAGGTTTTGGTTATGCGGCGTTGTGTTTTTCATCGAAAATTTGTATCATGCTGCCCCTGTACTTTTGTTTTTTGGCGTCCGTTTTAGGTATTTTGTGAGTCGCAATCTCTCTGTTAATCCCCAGTTATGATCGGCCGATAGGAAGGAAACTTTCCCAGTGGCCGCAAAGATCGTGCAGCACCCCAGACCCTTCCTGTACAATCTGTTGTGGTGAGACACACCTGCTTCGAGACAACATTTCCAGCCTCCTGGAAAACCTGGGTATAATTGTATGTATTGCTTAATGTCCCGCATTGCTCCTGCAGCAAGACTGTTCAGTGCTGGATAATTTGGTGCAGAAAACATCGAGTGAAATACCTCGCTGTCTTTTATTGTTCGAGCTCCTTGCTTCTGATGGCTGGTTTATTGTCGGATTTGATTATCTTGACGTTTTTGGACATTTTTGGTTGAATAAAGGTATGGCGCTCTTCGTATCTTCTCTTCCAGCTCGTGTGGCCACCATCCTTGTGCATTCATTAATGCGGACCAGAAACGCTTGCGTCTGCTTTTACTCCTTCGCTCTTCTTTTTTAACGCTGTAACCTCTGATGGACAACCCCAAATGGATCCTTTGAGTACTCCGGAATTGTCATTACGTCGGTAGCTTGCTTGAACTTTTGCCTTGTGAAGTTGGCATTCGGGACAAGACTGAATGTCTTTGCGTGTGTACTGCTTTATATTTGTGCCAGGTGAAACTCTTGGTAGAGCTTTTGTAGGTTTGCCGAAAGCCATCCTGTCCACCGGATTGTGGGCGTTCATGATACACTTGTAAAACTGTAGGGATCATTGAAGCGGAGTACTTGAAACCTACCCTCTTCGAAGAATAGACGTTCAGTTTCCTCCCAAAACTCTGCTCGGTTTACAGTTTCCCGACTTACGTCACTTAGGGGAACAAGAAAGCGTGAAAGAGCATCGGCGTGTGTTAACGAATGAACCAGTGCGATGTATCAATGTCAAACTTGAATTGCTGGAGCTGTTCGACCCACCTTGGAAGTCGGCCTTTGGACTGTGTCATAGTATGAAGGTGGGTCAGGGCTTGGTGGTCTGTAGAACCACTTGAACGGAGCTACTTCACATACGACCGAAAACAATTGACAGCCTTCAGAACTGTCATTGCCTCTTCTTCTGTGGTCGTATAATTCAACTCTGATATGTTGAACGTATAGCTGTGCTAGCTCACAATCTAAAGCTACTTATGAGCGGGCTGCTTTGAGTCTCATTGGTAAAGCACGGCTCCTGTCCCACAATGAGGCGCGTCCGAGTTTAGATAGGATTGGCGTGTCAAATGTGGGCAAAGGTTAGATGAAGGTCCGAGGAGATAGCTTGAACCATGTCTCGGGTACTCTCTCTCTCTCACACTCCTTCCGTCCAATCAAAGATCACTGCATTCTGCGTTAGCCTAGTGGGGCATTTTGTTTTGAGAGCGTTGTCTGTAATAAATGCTCCAAAGTGTCCAGACAGAACCGAGGAACACTCGGAGTGAGTGGTACGTCATACGCTTAACAAGTTGAGAAATCCATGCCTCCAACTCTTCTTTTGTACTTTTTGTAGAGCCATTCAAAACTCTGCCGAGGAAAACTACCTGGGTCTGGAAGAACTCGATCTTCTTGAAATTAACCTTCAGTTTTGCGGAGCTAAGTGCTGACAACACTCATGATAAGTGTGGTCAATGTCAACATGATAATTGTTGACATCGACCAACTGATCAATCAAATATTCCAGGATCAGACCTGCAAGAACCGACTGTGGCTTTATCACTCACTTTGCGACGCCCGTAAGAAAGAGGCGAATATTGCGGATACGGACCTGTTCCGAGTTCCAGAAGTTATTCTTTTCAGTCTAATTTCACTGTCCCAAACCTAGTTTTTCTCCTTTTCTTTCATGGAAACATAACAGGAATCGGTGTTCCTGTTATGTTTTGGAATAGACGTTGATGTCGTCGATGTAGAAGTTAGAGAAGTTTCCCAGGTACGAATTTAGGACCTGGTTCATTATCTGAAACCACGGGGTATTCTCTCAGCCAAATGGGGAGGCGGTTCTACTGATACAGATCAATAGGTGTTGTAAACACTGTATATATGTTGGTTTGTTATTGTAAGGCCATTTTTTTCAAAATCCCCTCTCACAGGTCAATTCGCGAAAAGTATCAGCAACCTCCTCTTTCATCTGTGATGGCTTCGATTTGTGGCATTGGAAAAGGGCATTGGAAAAGGGACATACTCTGCACTGTAATCCGTGCAGAGCATGAAGGTTCCGTCCTCTTTGGGTGCAATGGTGATAGGTGACGTAAACGGAGACACCGAAGGCCTGATAATGTCTGCATTTAGCATGATTTTACAGCTCCTGCTTGAGCGCACCTTCTTCGCTCTGGGTCAGGTTATAGAGCTTTTTACGCATCACTGTATTGTCGCTAATGTTGAAGGGCACCGTGAGTTCAAGGAGTAGCCTGCGGGGTAGCTGCCAATGCTGAACAATTCAGGGTATAGCTAAGGAATGTCTCAAGCTGCGGTAATACGCTTTGACGGCGGAGTTCGTAGGGGATTGTTTGTCGAACATCTGCGGTCAGCCTTTGTTTTCGACCGTGACTTTACCATTCCAGTAGATGTTTAGTTTTAGCCGTTCTAGGTCTGGCCGTGCGAGTAGGAAGTCACAATCCAATCCACCAATTACCAAATTTAAAACTTCAATACTTTGACCCTCGAAGTTATCGGTAACAGTTGCCTATTCCTCATAAAAGTTTTTTTGCCCTCATAACTTTGAACTTTAATTGTTTTTTCTAAGTAGGTCTTCGATACGTATGTTTTTGTCTTGTTGATGAGTGATATTGAGGCACCGCTATCAAGAAGGGCACGCGTCTTACGCCCATCAATCTCATAAGTGATATGTAAGAGGCTCGAAGATAAGCACACAGTCTCATTTGGTATCTTCGGATGAAACTGACCACCCTCCTTTATTCGTTTTTTCTTGTATTGAACCTGTCAGCTGCTGCTCTGCATCCGTGAAGCGTACCCCCTGGTTCTCGTTAGAGCTGTAACTGTGCTCTTCCCACTTACGCCTTTTCTGACGCACATCGTTTGGTCCTGCACGCTGCGTTACAACGTTATGTTGAATATTTCTATCTATGGCATGGCTGGACTTTGGCGTCATAGGCGCGACAGGTCGAGGTGGAAAACGTCTGTCGATGGGGTTACCGGATATGTTGATGTTTCGCTAGCTATGAAGCAAGTCTTCCACGGATTTGAAATTTCGAGCATGCACTTGTATTTGTATTTCATGTGGAAGTCCATGAACTATCAATCATAGTATTCCCGATTCTGGCAGGTGGGAATCGGCAAATTGAAGGAATTTTCTCTTCTAAAACACTATTCCAGGATCAGACCGTCCTTAGTACTTGTAGTATATAGTTTGATCCCATCTGCCTACTGCATTCCCCTTGAAACTGGCAAGAACGTTTGCCTTCCAATCATTCCAACTTGATTCCAGGTGGTCCACTAGGCGAATATCAAATCACTTCTTTGCGACACCCGCCTAAAAAAAGGCGCATGTTGTTGATACGGACCTGTTCCAAGTTCCACAAGCTTTTTGAGTCTGGTTTCACTGTCTCAAAACCTAGTTTTCTCCTTTTTTCATGGAAGAAACGATGACCTGCATCAACTAATTTTGCTTGGTTATCTGCTGTTGCTGCAACTGCAGGGCTTGAAGCTTCATTGTCGTTCTTGATTTAGATATTGAAGTCTCTTCTAATAATCTCCGACATGGCTGTAGTACCACTTCCTCGAAAAGCTGACAGTCGAGGGTTTATCTTGGCGGATCTTGAGCTGACAAGACCGGTGGTTGACTTCTTTGCCCTCTCTGTGACCAACTCAACCAACTGTGGTACACTGATATTTCGAGGAAGATCTGTCGTGACATCGTCTTGAGCATTGTAACTCCAAAATACAATTTCTGTAGGAGAACTTATATCTATGTCGAGGTTAACACACATTTCGTTGATCCTATCGACTGCACCAAAAATTGTAATGGTCTACAAATTATCGCCACACTCGAGAAGTTCATCAGTCCCGTTTATTAAATATTACTTCTACTTCTCCCCGCCCGTCTCGATCATCTTCTTCTTTCATTACCAGTCTCACTTCAAAGGATATACTCCAAACATACCGTTATTGTATGAGGGTATTTAGGAACATTGAAAAATATGAAGTCATAAGAATTCAGAAATTTTTTTTTCATTTCACTCCATGTTTCATTAGAAGCAAGTTATAATTGTGTTTTATTGAGCATAAAAAAGAAACATTTTAATAACTTACATAACATTAATTAAAGCTTGAATCTTGTCAGCTTCACGTTTATGGCCAAACATTTGTCATAAATATGCTTAATTATCTAATATCAATATTTAAGTTAATAATATACTTAGATGTAAATGAAATTGTGCCTTTTGCGTAATTTTTGTTTATTTTAGTGAGCCACAACAATTTCCGTTTCACAACGCATCTATCTCACTAGATTCTACTATTACCTATGGTCGTTACAACAAAGTAAAATATGTATATTGTAACTTAATGATATAACCCTAGTATAGCTTGCTAATAATAAATAACTAAAATCAAACTTTTCGAAAAACATTTTTTTAACATGGTGCATTCTAAACTTTTGTTTATTAAAATGTATTCAACGGTTTCTAATTTGTACGAATAATATTGGTTTGTCTTCAATAGAAAGTGCTAGGTTTGAGTGTTCTTATGATATTAGTATTGTTGAAGTATATTGAAAAGGTAGCTGTGAGACTTTGCCAAAGTTTTCAAAATTATCAAAGGAGAGTGATATAAATTAACAAAATATACAGTTTACATATATTAATATTTTGCCATTCAACAAGTGTATATAATATATACTTTGTAAGTGTCGCTGAAGAGCAATGAAGTAGTCCTAGTGCAGATACATTGTACAGTAGCCAGAAAGAAAAGAAAATCCGCCAAGCTTGCCGTTTCCGCTCTTATGCATTGAAATGACTGTTCTCGATATATAGTTTTCTTTCAACAAAACAAAATCTCGTCCAGAAAACTCTGCCTGAACTAAGATCAAAAACACCCTCATATGTGTAGTATATAATTAAAAAGTTAACTTACCTAAAATTTCATGAGTAAAAACCAGCAAAACAAAGAAGCTCTTGGCACGCATCATTCTGTTTTACATAAAACCTACCACACAACAGTGGAATAAAACATGTGTATATACAAATATCTTAAAATGCGATTTTTACACTCCCGCTGGAGAAATGCACCGCTCGAAACAGCAATCTATACCCCGACAAGAGCGAATCTTTTTTTAGCCGTTGATTCCTTTCGAGTTGGCTTTTATTTCTCGTTGTATTTTTTTTTCTTACATCATCTATGAAGTATTTTTTCTTCGCACAGCTGTTCGAAGCAGCCTTTATTTCAGAGCATATGGCGAAACAGTAAATGTTAGCAAGCGCTGTGCACTTTCTATGAAGCCAGCTTCTATACATTCCTTCCATGCGGTTGACCTACCAATGTAATCGACTTAGTATGTCCAGGGAATAACGCTGCGCACACCCACACATAGACACAAAACAATATCAGAAAGGCGAATTTCAAATGGGTAGTTGGGAAACGAGACGACAAACTAAACTGATTTATTGCGCTAAAGGTTGCTAATTTTTCTCTAATGCATTTGGAATCGTGACTGCAAGGCTTTCACACTATTGTATATTGCGTCCTAAAATGTGGTTCCTCGACTTCCCTACGATGACGTTAATTGAGTGTCACGTTCTAAGGGGCCGTGATTTTGGTGGCGTCACAGCAGCGATGGTGAACGTTGCGGACGCCTGTTTTACGCAGTAAACGCTCCCCGGCTTGACAGTCTACGGAAACATTGGTAGTCATGAGTCGAGACGCCACGACGACAGCGACACTTGCATTCCTCTTGTACATAAGGACCAATCGTCCAGATCGAACATCTTAGATGACATACCGTCTCCTGTGATGTCATTTGCTGCCACTTGGGAACCACTTTTAAAATATGAGCAGGATGGCCAGGACGCTTTAAACACACAAGTCGAGATGGCGTTCAAGGCTCCGTATTGCCGCCATATACTCCTAAATCTCGAACTGGGATTTCCTCACCAAGAAAATTCCTGTCTTTGCTAATAGGACGTGTTGTCATTCTTGCTGCGCATGTGCACAGCTAATCTGACAACCCGAACGACACTCTGCCCCTTTAGGCGGCCTTTGTATTTGTTTATGCTTATTGCGTAAGCAAATATGGGAGTGGGCTAAATGCTGTGCATGAGTCACTGGGACGCGGTTACCTAAAACTCGCCCCCCCTCACGGTATCATCGCTCTTTACCGCATAAACTCGGCAACGTTACCGCTATGAAAATGAGCAATCCAGAGTGCCGAAATTGGCAAATTGACTGTCTTTACCAAGGTGTTCACCAAGGCCTTTATTTCCCCTTTTGGGTGTAATAAAAGAGGAAGCCAGGACAAAAAAGAGCCGTTGGCGATTGGCGATTTCCTGCGTCACTGACACACGTTGGTCGAAAACGAATCGCCGCAAAATCAAAACCATAAAACTCTTTTCCGAACACACCCTTAGGAAATCTCGCCAGCGTTGTATGTACGGGACTGCAGCTCCAGATGTTGCCATTTTCGTCGATCCGGCAGTTTGTTCATGTTGTATTTGTTTGATGTTCCAACCACTGTTTTAACAAAGAAAAGATAAGCTTCAAGGCGTGCTTCATGTATTCTACACTTTCTAGATTTCTAAAATGCTCACTTTAGACAGCTAGAACTATGATGAAAATTAAAGAAAAAAAAGCGGTTTAACCGTTTTGGATTATTATCTTATCGTTGACACCTGCCTTGTACCCCTTTTTACATGTATGTTCAAATACACCAATGTCTCCCTCGGAATCTAGATAGCAACGAATATACTTTATTGGTTCTAATATTTTGGCACCCCTGAAATGTGTATGGTTTCATATCATGGCCCGATTGAAAAATTCACCAGCCGGGTACTGGTGCGTTTCTGACGTATACACCAAAGCGGAAATTCAGACACGGGTCTTGACGTGTTCTAGTGGTTTGGCGTGATCTGGTGTCCTGGCGTGTTCTGTGTCTTGGCGTGCTCTGGTATCTTGGCATGTTCTGGGGTCTTGGCGTGACCTTAGCTGTCAAGTGTGTTCTGATGTGACCTGGCCGATCAAGTGTCTTCTGGAGTGACCTGGTCATGCATGCACGGTATAATTTAGATGCAGAAAGGACTGCTGAAGACAACAGCTAGCAAATTTTGCAATAAGAACTCCAACTTTTCAAATGTGTTCATTCTGCCATGAAACAAAACTACAAAGACAAAGCGAATGAAACTTACTATTTTATTGTTTCCCAACACGCACCACTCGCACACATTCCCTTGCACAAAGGGCTTTCCATGGCTTTTTTCTTTCATGCCGTTTTTGCCAGCACATCTGGATGGTAAAATGATGGCTTTGGCTAGTTGGTATTGCGTGATAAAACCTACTGTGCATGAAAAAAATACACGAGCAGTTATCCATAAAAAAGCCTAAAATAATAAAATCACAGCTACAACAGTAAACTAGCATTCAAATCTGCTTTCCCGCATTCAATCTGCTTTTTTCTACCTGTGGGCAACATAATACAGTCAAACCAGATTACATCAAACTCGCAAAAAACCGTCTACCACTACGATACTGCGGGAAATTTTATATAAAAGCTGTAATGAATTTGACAACGCACAAGCACGCCACATTTAGAAAAATAGCTTACTCTCGAAGGGGCATTTGTACGCCATGAGGAACTGCTCACCGCAGAAATTTAGTGGCGACTTCTTCGTTTACCGGCTTACCATCTCTAGAGCCCTGCGCTGATAACAGTTTGATTATCCGCATCCTCACTGCAGACTTTGAATCCGCATCCGAACCGCATCCACAAACTTTTTACATTATTGTATCTGTATCCGATCCACATACTTTGTATCTGTAGCCAAACCGCATCCGCAAAATGTGGAACCAGATCCGGCTCACAATCCAGGCTTTCGTTGTATATCATAGCTAGGGGTTCAGGCGTTTTCAGTTTCTAAACCAATAAAAACCGATAAAAGTATTTCTACTCCGTTTTCTAAAATTCGATTTTAACCGAAAAGGTCAGTTTTTTAGGGCCGCGTCGAAGTGGGTGGGGGAGGAGGAGACAGAAAGAGGGCTTTGCAAGGTTCGTCATTATGTGACGTCTTCGTGATTCCCCCACTCCAAGGTTACCATGTTCAAAGAAGGTCTTGGATTGGCCTTCACGGTACATCTGTGTCATTCTGTAATCGGGCTTAGTGTGTGAAGTTTCAGGTCCTAAAAACAAAAGTTCGGATGTGGGCTTCATGCACTTCAGAGGAACATCGAGGAAGCCACTAATACCTTAATTACAGCATCTCACAAAATTCCCTGTGGTTAGGATCATAAATACAATGGATTTTTTTTCTTTCCGCTGGTTCTTGTACGGTCATCACCTCAGATCGTTACGACATCAGAATGGGAAGGAAAAAAAGGCACTCAAAACTAGTACTGCATGTGAATTCCGCGGTTTTAGGGTGTGTCCTGACTGGAAGTTGTAGCGAAGACCACGATGTGTATATGTGTTGTCAATTCTTTGAGTGATCACAAATATCACAGCTACAAGGATCATCATGATCTGACGTCCGATGATGTTTCTTTCATATTCACCGGAATAAATGTACTCGAAAAATCCGAAACTGGATTCTTTAAAGTAAACACCGAAAAAAGTACACCAATTTCGAAAAAATAAAAACCGAAGACGCGGAAGCCTAATCGTAACATCAAGCGAGAAGAAAAAAGGTACAAAAGCACTTTTTAAGTTGTTGGCTTATCTTTGTACAAAGAAATCTTCGGGTCACCATTCAAAGGAGATGTCATTTTATCAATATCAGTTTCATCGTATTTATATTAAAAGCGATCAGCCTTCCCGAGACACTGCGCGTCGAAGGAAAAATTATCTCAGTTATGTGATCGTCCTAGGAGTCCGCGACACTTTGCCCAGAAGTGCACAGAAAGGATGTTGAGGCACTTCTTTTGTTTTTGGAATCATGACCACACTACTCTTTGCGGAGAGGGGACGTTTCTTCTACTTTCTTGTGACTTGTACGTTTGAGGTTTTCTTTGCCCGGAGAAAGTTTCCACTCTTTCCCTGCCAATGTACTAGCTTTCTCGGGACGATTGATGCCCTGCAATCTTTACTTTTTCTATAGATAGCATTTTTGACGAGAGGCAACGCACTAACTGAAACGATCTTCAGTGAGAATCAGATCTTTCTTAGGATCCCTATTGTTTCTTCGAAACGCGTTTGTGGAAATACGTTTCGTGGATAACTTTTCATGGACATACATTTCATGGACACACGGTTCGTCGACGCTGTACGTTTTGTGGGCACATGCCCCTGCGACGTTTTGTTGACAATGCATTTCTTCACTAAGCCGCTAAAAGCTAGCGCGCGATTCACTAAGGCGAGCTTAACCAAACCATACCCCCTCCCCCTGTAATCCAGGCGAGACGCAAAACGTTTGTTACGAAAATAGCAGGGTTGTGTGCGACGAAACGTGTCAGGTTTTTCGATGAGACGAACACGAGAAGCCTTTCGATCAAACGTCGCATGTCGACGAAACGATCTGTAGATGAAACGTCAGTCGACGAACTGAATGCCACCGAGCAAAAATTTAGATCCGGATCCGCGGATATCCGCATCCGCAGCCCCTGACATCAGCATCCGATCCGCAATCCGCCAAAATGTGTCTAATTTTTATCCGCATCCGCCCGTTTACTGCGGATATCCGCGGATAATCCGCGGATATGCAGGGCTCTAACCATCTCCCTCCGCAGAAGAGATTTTTCTTCTTTTTTTTTCTTCTGGGCGGTAGACGTGGTCGCTTAAAAGAAAAAAAGCCAGCTTTCTCTGCAAGCTGGCTTTCCCCAAAGAATATGCTTCGCTGGGGAAAGCCAGCTTGCAGAGCTAAACGGCGCTCTTGGCAGTTCGATCTATCGGGAGATGCTGCAATTTTCGTTCGATGTAACCGCATTTTTCGCTATGCATTTTTATTGCAGCTACTAGTCCGTTCACAAATAGTTCGAAATTAACCGGGTTCGATATTATCAGGTTTGACTGTAGATCGAACCTCAAGGCCTCGCTCCCAGTGTGCAAAGCAAGCGCTGCGCCCCACGCGGCATTTCTCCTGGTCTGCCCGCATTCACCTTGTCTCACCTCATAGTGCCTCTGACTGTACATGTGTGCTGCACAAGGCAAAATCAACAATAGGTTCATAAAGATATCTCAAATCGTAGTAAATAATAACTCACACTATACACACATTATGTGCACAGCTAAGCACAGCTCAGCCACAACAGATCCTGTGCCCTTCCAGGTTGATCAGAAACACCCACCTGTCAGAGCGTCAATTTTTCGTGTGTTAGGGGCTTCTTGCCCACTGCACCCTTCTAGAGGAGACGCCTGCAGGCTTGCCCTGACACACTCCTATCAAAGAGCTCCGCAGGCTCCCATAGTGATCGGCTGACCATTCTGAGAAAGCGGCCAGGGGTGGCAGCCTTTTCCACGGCGTGTGTAAATGCTGCCTCTCGCATTTTGATGTCATGTCCAAGATGAATCTGCAGTGAGTAACATTGTCAAGCAAATGCATAAAAAGTGGAGAAATACAGGCAACACAAATGGGCTCTCCACTTTCGTCTGCAATCATGTTCCTGGTTTGTTTTACTCATATGCTGAATTGTACTTATATATAAATAAAAAAATGACATATATTAAAGGGGCACTCCGTAGTATTCCAAGATGGCCTATTTATGTTCCTAACTCAACCTATGTGCTCTAAGCATCCCAAAAGTCCAAAACTTACAATCATGTGCAGCTTATTTTACTATTAAAAATGCGATCAAAGACAGCGAATGTGGTTGAACCAAATCAAGGCGAATAGGGTGGAACGGCGAAAGACACTCGTCAGTCAATTGCAAGCGAGGGCTTCCAGTGCGGACGACCAGGACTGGTCGGCTGCTTGTCCGACACGTGAAGCCATCGCTTGTGATTGTCTGATGAGCCCCGTTCGTTGTTTGCCTACATTCGGCCAGGTTCGGTGGCGCCATCTGTACGTCTGAGATTCACTATCTTTTATCAGATTTTTATTAGTGAAATAAGCTGCACATGATTGTAACTTTAAATTTTTGGGATGCTTAGAGCACATAGAATGTGTTACGGCCATAAATAGGCCATCTTAGAAAGCTCCCGAGCGCCCCTTTAAGAGAAGAATTTCAGATTTGGAATATGCATTAAGAAAGGAGGTCCATTATTGCTGTACACATCAAATACTAATAATGAGACAAAAAAATTGTTCCATGTGCTTTTCACATACATGATATTGTAGGTACCCTTTAAAGAACCATTTGACAATTTTTAAATTCAAAATCGCAAAGTACGAAAGAAGTATACTGCTGTGCATTGCCCATGTTTTGTACAAATATGTGCAGTCTTGGGCAGCCGAGCGATGTGAAAAAAACACCTTTGGCTCCACTTCATGACAAGACATGAAAAAGAAAACACGAATGAGTGTGCCATCACCATAGCTCAACTACCTTCCCTTTCTGTGTTCAGAAATAGGCATCAATATGTCTCACCTCTGTCTTCTTTGCTAGTCTATACTAGCGAAGCAGGCTAGCTTACTAACCCCTGGATAGGTATTATTGGCACTGCTAAACTGTAATTTGTGGGACACGGCTGTCAGATAGCACTGATGTCACTCTCATCCGCATGTACACTTTTTCGAAGATAGTTCACCTTCTCGTCCTATGGCAGGACATGAACCATCTTCTTTTATTTCTATTTTTTTATTTTTAGTAGGAAAATAGGCATCGAACGAGCATAATTTTTGGATATTTAGGATCCTTAGAGCCCGTCGAATGAGTTATCACTAGGGCTCCGTGTTTTCGGATAAATCCGAAAATCTCCGAAAAACACCTGCCGGTAAAATTTTAATCAATTCGGATTTATCCGATAAACTCCGAATTTTGATGTGTCAATGCCCCCCCCCCTTTCCAATAAACTAAATAAAGACGGTATTTTATAATTAAGTTTGATCAGCGCAAAGGGTCAATGGTCCCGGGAAAATGCCACCACAGTTATCTTTCAAATCTCGGTTCATTGACAAAAAGGGGTCTTACCGATCATCTTGTCAAGGTTCAGAACGACATGTCATTGTGCATTCGGGTCACGACAAAAGCCCCTGTATTGGTTTCCAGTTTGGGCCATACTATTTGTGTTTTAAGAGGAAGAGAGGTTGTGTTTTTGTAACAGCTAAAGCTATATATGAATCCTAGAGATTGCATAAAATTGGAAGAGTGGCAGTTGAAACTTCCCTATTACATCCTTTACCACTCCACCTAGCGCGGCCGCGGGTAGCATGGAATAGGATGGGATGAATACGTGCTTCCCAGCGACTACCTCCACGAGTTTATTTTTAAGGTGTCGGCGTTTATCCAAGCCACAGATGTGTGCAACTTTTGCCGTGGGACAAATTAGTATTGCCAATGGCAATGGCACCAACACCAAACCCAGCTGAAGAAATATTATTTGATATAAGCGCGTTTTATTTTTCCTTATCTAGCATACGTATACACCGGATATTATTATTTTTTTTCATAAGAAACACTGCGAAATTAAGCTCCGAATTTCGAAGATTTTGGAATCAAACAAAAATAAACTCCTATAAACTCCGAATTTTCGGAAAAAAATAAACTCGAAAAACACCCTCCGAATTTGACGAAAAATAAACTCCGAAAACACGGAATCCTAGTTATCACCAAGAACAGACGATCTCAGAAACGTCTTTAGTCCACCTAAAGCCAGTACCTGTGTTTGTCTCTTTGTGTGCCTGCATGTTTGTGTCCTTGTCTTTTGTGCCATTAGTCTGTTCTCCAGAATAAGCCAATGGAGTGGAAACAATAGACAAAGTGCCCTGTAGGCCCAGATACGTACCTCACCATCCCGGACAGCAAAGAAAGGTGGCCAAGAGAAGGCCACAGCCTCACCAGGTGGAGCAGCCACAGCAGCACCTAGGAGAGCAAATTGAAGGTTAGAGAGACGAGTAACATCAAGATCTTGATTCGCTTATACGTTTAGGACATACTGTAGCTTTAATAAAGAAAACGTTAGCCACACCACGTAATCCCAAATGACGTGCATGCAGTATAAATAAAGCACAATATATATAGGCAGTCTAAGCTTGAATCAAGTTCTTGATGTTACTCTCTCTTCTTTCAATTTACAACAAATACAAATTAACAACAATGATACACCTGGTAGTATGACTCCTCTTGGCCACCTCTCCCTGTCCCGGGAGAAACGGGTACATATCTAATTTTACAAGCACTTGTCCTATTGTTTCCAATCCATTCACTTCTGGGAACAGGTTGAAGTAATAAGACAAAAAGTTTGCAGGTATACACACAAAAAACACAGATTACTTTTAACAAGAATACAGGTCGTCTGTTGATGGTGACCAATATAGGATTCCCGTATTTTCTGGGTTTTATTTTCGATTGTTTTCAGTTAAATTTACCTTTATTTTTGTTTATTTTCTTTTTCTTCGAAAATCAGACTAATTTGCAATGTTTCTTATGAAAAATTAAAAATGGCGCTCAGCTAAGCTATATAGATAATAAAATAAATCGCGCCTATTAAATAATATTTCTTCAGCTGGAGTTTGTGATGGTATACCGCCATTACTATCTGTTATCCCCACGGCAGCGCACATCTTGGCTTTGGTACGTGGCGCACTGAAAAACTCGTGAAGGCCTAGTATTTGGTGGGGATATATCGCAAAGGATGTAATGAGAAGTTTCCAACTGCCACTCTTGAACATGCAATCTGGGGTGTATAGCGCTTCGGCTGATACAAAACGCAACCTCTCTTCCTCTTAGCTTACAAATATCGTATGAATATAATCATGGCTTGAAGTGCGCAATGACATGTCGTTCTGGAACAACGACAGATGACCGGTAAAGCCCTTTGTCGATGAACCGAGATTTGATGACTCAGGTGGGACCGACTAGCGCTGATCGATGGCTTTATTTATTTATTTGTTGAGAGGAGAACGTGACAAATCAAGATTCGAGTTTATCGGACGAATCCGAAGATTGACAAATTTTACCGTACGGCATTTCGGTTTTATCAGGCACCCGGCAAAATGATGATTTCACAGATAATCCGAGAATGCGTTCTGCCCGACCTTTTCTACAAAAATGAGAATGAAATGAGATTCTCGTAATCCTGAACTAGACAGCGGAAGGAACCCCGGAAGATGAACTATCTTCGAAGTCTGCATCCGGATGGATGATATCAATGCTGTTGTCTTCGTGATCCCACAATGCGTTTTGTGCAATATCTATCAGTAAACTCCTTAATGAAGCAAAGAGGAACGGAATGTGGGTATATTATTACCTGCTCTGCGCAAAGGAAGTGGTGGCACTATGAGTATTCTTGCTTTCTCTTGAAATAAATAGATGGGCTTCAGGAATTTTCCTCGGCTGCTAAGACTACTGTCTTGTGCAAGGCGGAGTGCTATAATACTTCTTTCGTGCTTTGCGATTTAAATTGTGAAATATTTAAAGTGCCTATATTAGCAATGTGAAGAGCAGTGGAATTTCTTTTTGCCTCGTGTGTATGTGCAACGTAATGGACACTAAACAAATGCATATTCCGAGACATTCATTTCATGCTTGGGCGCTCGACTTCTAGACATTTCTTTATGTTGGCTGTGCCTTCCAAGTTGTCGTATATTTACATATGTGATGAAGATAGTCTCAGACGTACAGATGTTGTCTGGAACAACGAACGGGGAGCCATCAGATAATCACGAGCGATGGCTTCATGTTTGGATAAGCAGCCAGACCAGTCTGTCGTCCACAAACCCTCGCTGGTGACGGCGTGGCCTTTCGCCATCACCCTGTCCTTGCTGATTAGTTCAATACATATTAAAATGACAATTCTGTAGTAAGCTGCTATGTCGACTTTATAGCAGAACACATGGAACGAGTTAATGAGATAAATAGATGCTCTTACAGGCGGCGTCTTTAATAGATATGATTTTTTATTTATACATAAGTACAATTCAGCATATGAAAAGAATGATAGGCTGTCATGATTGCAGACGAAGTGGTGACTATTATTTATATATAATTTCTCCCTTTATATGCATTTACAGCTGATAATGTTACTTTCACTCGCAATTCATGTTAAAACAGGACATCAAAATGTGAGGAGCGGCGATTTGCACATGATGAAGACAACCGCCTTATGCGGCCGATCACTGAAGCCTGCAGACTCTTTGATAGGGTGTGTCAGAACAGGCCACCGAAAGGATGCGATGAAGAGCACTAACATGAAAAGGTACGCTCGATTAGATGTCTAATTCAATCTGGAAGAACGCAGGATCTCTGAATAGCTGGCGTAACCGCCAAATGTTTATGTGGTTATTATTGCGACACGATCTATCTGGAACCCACCGGAAATAATTGAATATGTACGGCGAAGATAAAAAGAACGCTGGCATCTTGCTGCGACGAACCTTGAGTCTACAGTCAAAAAATATAATAGCAGTGGCAACATGAACGGGTAGTATCTGTTATAAAATACGCCAGCTGACATAAATGCGATTCATCAGGCAATAATTTCGGCATCTCACGATGGGTAAGAGCACCGTTTGCTCTGGCTGGCTTTCCCCTGGCAAACATTTTCTTCGAAGCCAGCTTGCGAAGAAGCGGGCTTTTAAGCGATTACGCCGCCACCCACGAAAGAAAGTTGTTCTGGAAATATTTGCATATCACTGGTTAATCCCGCGGATATCCACCGTGAAATCTGGTCAGCAATGGTGCGCTGGGTGGATCGGGCTCCGGATAATCAGGGTTCTGTGGATATCCAGATCCATCAGGCTATATTGGCGATAAATTCGTCGACTGTACGTTTATGGTTATCTGCCGCCGCCTGATTATTACCGAACGCCAGCGGAGACACCGTCCGGACCTCGATGATCAGGCGTGGCCGACATTTGGCAACGAGACGGCCCCTTCAAACCCGACCCCCAGGGCTGGACGGCAATGGTAGAGGGTACGTCGAGATAATGACGAAACGGTGCGCGTGCAGATGCGGTAGGGCAGAGAAGTTATATTGGGCATGGCGAGCTGCGATTTTGAAAACTCAGCGATGTGGGTCATTAAATGTTTATATCGAGGTGGTATATATGCAGAGAGGCAGGTAAGCTCCGCAACTACGATCGAACCGTCGACATGCGATGTTTGTTTTCTCGTTTCGTCATTCTGTTCATCACGCACAACCTGCTATTTCCTGACAGAGCGTTACAGAGTTTATGAGCTGGTTAAATTCGCCTTGAAAGTGGGCGCTAGCTTTAACGGCTGGCTCGTCGCATTGTCAACAATACATCGCGGGCATATTGCCACAAGCGCTGCAATTATTTCGACAGCCATATGTCAATGTATGTCCACATCGAAAGTTATCCAGAAACATATTTCCAGCGCATTTCCGTATGTGCTCTTCAAATCTCTGTTCTGGTCAAATACTATCTATAGAAGGTAGTGCGGGGCATCGGCGTCCCAACTAATTAGGTGGAGCTCTCTGGAGCAGAAAACCTCTGGGCAACCCTGGAGATCCTGAAACAGAAGAACTCTCCGCAAATGAGTGTGGTCATGATACCAAACACAAAATAAATGCCTCAAGCGCTGACTAACTGTATTAATAACTCTGGGCAGAAAATCGCGAATCTAAGAAGTTTATTTTTCCTTCGACGCGCGAATATCGCACAGTATAAGTACATTATCTGCTACAATGTCATGAAAACACGGACAAACCAGCGACAAAGGTAACTGCCTGTAAACTGATGTGCTCCGCGTCTTCGGTTTTGGCATTCAGTGGCAGGATTTTTCGGAGTACGATATTCCGGTGAACTATGAAGAGACATCGGACGTTAGATCTGATGATCCTTTATGGCTATTGATTATTTGTGATCCCTTTTAAGGAATAGCTGTACAAACTTCTGTGATTCACATGCATACTTTTTGGCGTGCCTTTTCCTTCACGGTTCTGATGTCGCCTGGTGATGACGTCCGTGCAACCCCATGATCAAGCCACGAGTGAATCAACAAGCGTGGCTTTCACTCGTGACTCCTGGTCATGGGAAGCCACATCCGAACGGACCCGACTTCACGCACTAAGCCCGATTTTGGGAATGACGCAGATGCCGTGGTGAACATGGTAACCTTGGATGGGGAATGCGGGCATCGCAATGAATTTTAAAGCCTATAACTCTGTGCCTCCCCACTTACTTCGACGCGACTGTGACCTTTTCGGTTAAAATTTAAGAAAGCGGAGTAAATGCTTTATCGAGTTTTGTGGTTTGAAACGAAACGCCAGACCTAGCTATGACTGCAACGAAACACCAATTCCACATTTTGCAGTGCGGTGAGTTACGGGTAAAGTATGCGGATCGTCTGAATACAATGTCGGGTTTGTGGATGCGTTCGGATAACATTCCAGGGTCATTGTGTAGCGCGAGGATAGGGTGAAGCCGTAGGCTGAGAATCATGGCATTATAATGCCCTGAAGATGCTTTTTCAGTGGCCCGAACGTGCTTATTGCGTTGTCGATACGCTTTCTTCCGCGGCATGGTGACCAGACGGTTTCTGGTTGATATCTGGACGACTGTAATATGTTGCCCGCAATTGGGAAAACGGGTGCGGGAGCTGGGTGGGCGTTTACCTATTGTAACAACGATTTTATTATTTTAGGCTTTTTTATGGATGGCTGCTCGTGTACACCGTAGCATTGCCTTATTACCCAGTAAGCCAATCGTTTACCGTCGAATGGTAACCGTATGGCAAATGGAGCGCGTGCAGAGTGTGGTGCTGATGTGCCTCTGAAGGCAATAAATGTAGAGTTTCATTCATCTATCTTTGCAAATGACGAGATAATTTGAAGTTGGAGTTCTTATTGGAATTTGCTTGGCTGTTGGCAGTTCTTGCTGCATCTAAATATTGCCGTGCATGCATGACTGAATAAGCTCAAGAAGACGGTAGTATCCAGAACACCTTGTTTGGCTTGGAATCGCGCCGGAACCCAGGTGCAATGCTCCAGCGCCAAGACAGGGCGGGACACCAGTGCATGGAGCCACTAGGTTGCGATCAGGTGCTGAGCACCGGTGCTACGGCTGGTATAATTTTCAATCGAACGAATATGAAATAGCCGAGTATACAATGGAACCAATCAAAGTATATTCGTTGCTATCTGCCAGTGTGTATTTGAACATGCAGCCAGGCAGTGTCAGCGATGGATAGGCGATAGCGGAAACCGTTTTTTCTTTGATTTTTCGTGTAGTTCTGGCTGTCACAAGTGATTTCTCTGAAGTGTAAGGATACATGAAACTGGCTAAGCTCTTTCTGTTGAAACGGTGGTTGGAACGACGAACAAACCTGCGTGGACAGACGCCGGATCGGTGAAATCTGGGCTACGATCCCCGCTACTGGCGCTGGCGAGGTCCCTGAAAGGTGTGTTCGGAAAGTTTTGTGGTTGATCTTGCTGACGTTCTTTCGTGGCGTGTCGACGGGCATGAGTCATGATCGCAACTGACAAACTCTCTTTTGATACGCCAGAGGTAGTAAGCTGGTGAATTTATTGATTTCGGCGCTCTGGATTAGCTCGACTCGCCAGCGGTAACGTGCCGAGTTTATGCGTAAGGCTGATACCGTGGGGGCGAGTTTTAATGACCGCGTCCCGAACGGGCGTTTGGCAACTCTATGACACAACGCTGATAATGAATACAGAGACTGCGAGACGGGTATAATCGTTCGAGATTGTCAGTTAACTGTGCGCACATGCGCGGCAAATTAACTGGTGATTTGTGGTTGTGAACGACATTGTGTTGGCGTCCTGTTGCATCCTGCTCATGACAGAAGTAGTGGGCGGCGGAAATGACGAGACAGTAATATTTCGTGATCTGAATGATTAATCGCCTTCTTCCTGAGGAACTGCAAGTGTCGCTATCGTCAGGCTCATGACCTGTGTTTCCGTAGACTTTATCAGAGCCGTTTACCGTAGAGGCGCAGGCGTCGCAACATCGCTGCTGTGACACCATATTTACCGACGTGACCTCTGATAACGTCATCGAGAAATCGAGGAACAGGGCACTTGATATACAATGATTGAGGCCTTTGCGTCGTTCCAGATTGGAAGGTGGCAGCTGGCGCAATGAATCGGTTTGGTCTCGTTTCTGACTACCCATTTGAGTACTGTCTTCTTTGATGATATGTGACAGCGTTATTCCTGAGCATGCAAGTCGATTACGTGGTAGGTCAATGGAATGTATAGGCTATTTCATAGAATGCTTTGGCGCTGCTTTAACGTTACTGTTTCGCCGATAATACTCGAATAAGACTGCTCGGGCCTTTGTACTTGAAAAATCTTCATGGGCTGAAATTACAAGCAGTAAAAACCAGCCTCGAAGGAATCAACTGACTAAGAAAAGATTCGGCTCTTGTCGAGTTGCTCGTGCTGAACTCGGCAGTTACTACTCAGCGGAGGTAACAAAGAAATCGCGATTTTAAGATGACTGGCTATATGCACGCTGTTATGTCTATGGCAAGACAGATGATGCGTAGAACTTCTTGTTTTGCTGGTTTCTCGTAATGAAATTTTAGATAATTGGCGCAATTACATATACTACGTATAATGAGTGTTTTGATCCCAGTTCGGAGCGGAGTTTCGGGACGAGATTTTACGAGAGAAAGGCATGGAGCGAGTGACATATACTTTGGGACACTTCATTGCTCTTCGGCGACGCCTGGGGGTAAATATTATTACGCTGTTGGATGGCAAGACTCATATTTTGGAAAGCACAGTATGTTCGGTGAATTTATATCCTTTCTCCTTTTGATATTTGAGCACAGCGGAAGCCACGCTCAGTATGCTTCAACAATGCCTAATGTCATGGAACTTTCCTCTAGGCCAACAGCTTTCTATTGAGACAGGCCTATTATTATTCGACAGATAGAGACCGTTGGCCGACGATAGACAGAGAGTTGGGAATACTGCATGTTAGTGGTATTGTTAGCCCAGAACATGCTAGGGTTATGTCGTGGATACGGTATGCATGTTGCCTTTGTAACGATACATGGGCGAAGGATCTGGTGGATGTGCGTTATTGAACGAATTGTTGTGATATAGAATAGGCAAGGGATTGCATAGAACTGGTTGTTGCATCTAGACATATTGATAGCCCAGATATTGATGAGCATGTGACAGATGTTGTCCGTAAACGTGGTGACAGATTCTTTTGATGTTATGTAGTTATTAGAATGTCGCAACATGTAATGAAACGAGTGCAACTTAGCTGCAATGGGTGAAGATGAAGATTTCTGAATTCTTGCTGTTTCATGATACTCAATGTTCATGCCATCATGCAACTAACGGTATGTTTGGAGTATAATCCTTTAGTGGACTGTGATGAGGAGGATGATCGAGACGGTACGGGAGAACAGAGTGATATTTAATAGGCAGGTATTCTCGAGTAGTATTTGATGGCTAATGGACAATACAATTTTGGTGCGATCATTAAGGTTGGCGAATGTGTGTTAACCTCGACATGAATAACCAAGTTCTCCTGCAGAACTGTGACACACGAATTTGCAATGTGATGTCGCACTCGAATATCTGATTGTGAGTTGTTGGGAGACGAGAATCAGCCATACGGTCTTGTCGGCTCAGAATCCGCCAGGTCGTGACTGTCGGATTTTCGAGGAAGTATTGCCACGGCTCATGTCGGGATTGACAAGGAGGACTGTCTAGATCGGAACGTGTCTTCGAAACCCGGCAACCTGAAACAGAGTATCGTTTCTTCCATGAAAAGGAAGCAGACAAAAGCAGTAGACTTGGAGTTAGTCCGCTATCAACATGCGCGGGCGGGTCGCAAGTGATTTGATAGCTAGCCTAGTGGACTTCACCTAGATCGAAAGTTGGAATGATTGGAAGACGAGCGTTCTTATGATTTCAGGGAATACCTCAGGCTATATACAGGTGACGTCTGATCCACTGGAATAGTGTTTTAGAGAAGATTCCTGTGCCGATTGCGGGTATATGATTGATAGTTATGGACCTCACATGAAATACAAATTCAAGTGCATATCGAAAATTTCAAATCAAATGGAAAACTTTTTCTTCACTAATGAAAATGTATATCGAACAACTAAATCGACAGACGTTTACCCTCGACCTGTACTTCTGACGCCAAGTCCAGCCGGCATGGCGATTGTAACGCCCTGTGCGCGTCAGAAAAGACGTAATTCCAACGGAGCAGAATTTTTTACTTTCGCAGTACTGGTAGTTCAATACAAGGAAAGCGTTGGTCAGGCTATCCAGCAAATGAGACTGTATCTTCGAGCCTCTTACGCTATGAATTGATGGGCGTAAGACGTGCTTCTTGATGGCGGTATATATCACTGTGCTGCATGTATGAACTTCGCCGTAATTAAAGTTAAGTTATGAGCAAAAAACATGAATGCTCTGATACCGACCAACTCGAAGTCAAACGATGAGGATTTAAATTTGTGGTGGTAGTTGGATTATGACTTCCTACTCGCATGACAGACAGAACAAACATCTGCGATGAAACAAAGTCACGGTCGAAAATCAAAGGCGACGGTACTACGAACTCCATGGCATGATTACCACGGCAATTATACCACCAATTCATTGGCAGCTTGCCATGACTTCTGACAACAACTACACACG